>NW_021025702.1:1142388-1175427 GCF_004153795.1 Camellia sinensis
GCACTCAAGCCGAATAGATTGATGAATCTGCCCTTGCCCCAGCTGGTTCATGAATTTTAAACGCCGAATCAGACAATATTGATGAGTCGATTCATGAAGCGGCTGCGGCACTCAAGCTGAATAGATTGATGAATCTGCCCTTGCCCCAGCTGGTTCATGAATTTTAAACGCCGAATCAGACAATATTGATGAGTCGATTCATGAAGCGGCTGCGGCACTCAAGCTGAATAGATTGATGAATCTGCCCTTGCCCCAGCTGGTTCATGAATTTGAAACGCTGAATAGTACAATATTGATGAGTGTATTCGTGAAGCAGCTGCGGCACTCAAGCCGAATAGATTGATGAATTTGCCCTTGCCTCAGCTGGTTCATGAATTTCAAACGCCGAATCACACAATATTGATGAGTCGATTCGTGAAGCGGCTGCGGCACTCAGGTCGAATAGATTAATGAATCTGCCTTTGCCCCAACTGGTTCATGAATTTCAAACGCCGAATCACACAATATTGATGAGTCAATTTGTGAAGCGGCTGCGGCACTTAGGTCGAATAGATTGATGAATCTGCCCTTGCCCCAGCTGCTTCATGAATTTGCCCTTGCAGAAGTTAATACTGCCTAAATCATTATTTGATGGGGGCACGACTCGGTTGGCTTCGGGCTGTTGAGGTTTCAATATTAGTGAGATTGCCTTGGAGGCGCGGCTCTCGTTAGGGAATCAATGAATGAAGGTCCTATTTAAGTGCTCAGTGAGCAACTCAGTCCAGGTCTTTGACGAAGGATAAACAAGCGCGAATGTCGAATAGACTCTTCTTTAACAGCAAAGGGGAAGCGAGGACGCTAGCTAAGCTGGGAGGAGACATGAATCGAAGTGGTGAACCTTCGCGCTCGAAAGGTAAGATTTCGAGGGATCGGGAGAGACGTCAATCTCCTCGTCGTCGAAGTAGGTCGCCCAGGAGGGACAAGGAGCCACAAGGTAAATCCCCGCAATCCCGTTCTGGAAGGGAGCCCGGTGAGAACCCACGCCCATTGAGTTTTGCAGTCATCATGGGGAATAGGCTCATGATAGATGCAGACTCGATCGTTCGAGATTCAAGTGTGGCAGTCGAATTTGCTCGACAGATTTTTCCTCCAGAGGTCCAGCAGTCGATGGTAGGTCAACAGGACTTCGAAGTGTTTCGTGAAGGCATTCACGGTGCGGTAAAGGGCCTCTATACCACCTACGAAATCGGCATGCGTCTCCGTGCTTCCTGCCGAGAAATAGAGAAGAGGGATGAATGCGTCAGAAGTTTGGAGGCTTGCGCGGAAGCGGCTGAGCGTGAGCTAAGGAAGGTCAAGGTCGTTCAGGCACAACCCGTCGGATAAGCTAACCCAATCGTGGAAGAAAGGGTCACCCAGCGGCTTATCAGTACCGCGCTCGCCGATCGCGATACGGCGAGCATGTTAGCAATGGAATCCTCTAAGGGGAGGGCCTATGAAAAAGGCTTCCACGATGGCCGAAAAGTAGGGGAATAGAAGACCAAGGAAAAGCTTGCCAAGGAAATTTGTCGATGCGAAAATCGTGGATTTAAGCATGGTTGGATTAAGGCACTTCAGGCCGATGAAGCTCTCCGAGCAGCGGGGGTCGATTCGACATTGCCACTGTACCAACGTAACCATTTTCCGTTTTTCACCTTTGAAGTCGAGCAGAGTGAGGATGAGGGCGACGCCATATAAAAATATTCAATGTAATGTTCGAACGTAGATCGCGTTCATATGTAATTATTGCCTGATTGAATAAAACGTTCTATTTTAAATGTTTCATTGTAATTTTCATTCGGCACACACGTGTTTGCATGTGTTTCATTGTATAAACGTTGATCGGCTCGAATCAACTAGGTATTTTAATTCCGAACGGTTATATGCTGGATTGTCATGAGCATTCTTTACTAAATATATTTTTGGCGTGTCACGCAAGGTCAATTGCGCCGATGAGGTTCCGAATTCGGAGGCTTAATCGGCCCAAAGGTGTCATGCACCAGGGGCTCTGAATCCGAAAACAGTCAGCCCATCTGTAATTGTTGTTTATATAATTAGGCCATTTTAGCCAAAGATTAATACATTGAGTGGTTGTGGCCAATATCGCTCGGCGTCCGTCTTTTGGAGTTTAATGTTAATGAAATCACCTCGGGGCCACTGCAAGGATTTTAGAAATAAATCACCTCGGACTTTTCGCTCTAGTGACTTCGCTTACTGTGCTCAGACTCGATTTAAAACGATTTTGTTGCGTGGGGTTAGATAAGTGTGAATGTCGAATGGAGTTTTTCTTCAGCAGCAGAAGAGAAGCTCAGACTCTGGCAGAGCTTGGCATTGTAATAAATCGCAACAGAGAACCCACTCGCACGAGAGGTAAAACGTTCAAAAAATAGGAAAAACGTCAGCCTCTAAGTCGTCAAAGTAGATCACCTCGAAGAGAGAAACAACAATGGTGAAGTTCTCCGCAATCGCGACCGAGAAATGAGGTCGACGTAGCGCCGCGACCGTTGAGCATTACTGTTTTCGTAGGGAATTCCTTTCTTGTCTTGGATCTTGGCCTTGACGTTGTCCATGGCATCAAGGGTCCCCGCCTCAAAGGTGATTATATCGGTGTTGTGAATCGTGGATTCAAGCGCGGTCAGATCAAAGCATTTCAAGTTGCGTGTGCTCTCTGATCAGCGGGTGTTGATTCGAGGCTGCCGCTTGTACCCACGCGACGCCGTATGAGAATAGACATTGTAATGCTTTGAACACAGATTGTGTTTTTTGTAATTACTATTTGATCGAATAAAATGTTTCATTCGAAAAGTTTATCTCATTCTGAATTTTTGTATGCTGAATTAAGCATCTTATTTTGAATGTTGGAACGTTTTGTCTTATTCATGCTGTTGTACTGGTTCAACCTACACATCCCCGCTTCGATGTGTAAATGTTTTCATTCTAGAGGGTGCTCCGAATTCGTAATATTACTCGACCCTTGAGCATCGCTCGGTGGCACTATTTGGTCAGCCGAATTTGGAGGCTTTATTGGCCTGAAGACGTCGTGCGCCGACGAGGCTCCGAATCCGGAGTCTTTTTGGGCCCAAAGGCGCCATGCGCCGATGGGGCTCCAAATCAGGAGACTTTATTTGGCCAATTGTGAGATCCGCGAAGGGCGTTCCGAATCCGAAGGCTTTATCGGCCCAAAGACGTCATACGCTAATGGGGCTCCGAATCCGAAGACTATTTGGCCAAGCGTGAGATCCACGAAGGACGCTCTGAATCTGGAGGCTTTATCAGCCCAAAGACGTCATGCGCCGATGGGGCTCCGAATCCGGAGACTTTATTTGGCCAATCATGACATCCACGAAGGGTGCTCCAAATCCGGAGGTTTTATCTACCCAAAGACGTCATGCGCCGATGGGGCTCCGAATCAGAAGTCTTTGTTTGGTCAATCGTGACATCCACGAAGGGCGCTCCGAATCCGGAGGTTTTATCGGCCCAAAGACGTCATGCGCCGATGGGGCTCCGAAAGATGTCATGCGCCGATGGGGCTCCGAATCTGGAGACTTTATTTGGCCAATCGTGACATCCATGAAGGGCGCTCCAAATCCGGAGGCTTTATCGGCCCAAAGACGTCATGCGCTGATGGGGCTCCGAACCCGGAGACTTTGTTTGGTCAATCGTGACATCCACGAAGGGCGCTCCAAATCCGGAGGCTTTATTGGCCCAAAGACATCATGCGCCGATGGGGCTCCAAATCCGAAGACTTTATTTGGCCAATCGTGATATCCACGAAAGGCGCTTTGAATCCGGAGGCTTTATCGGCCCAAAGACGTCATGCGCCGATGGGGCTCCGAATTCGAAGACTTTGTTTGGCCAATCGTGACATTCACAAAGGGCACTCCGAATCCGGAGGCTTTATCGGCCCAATGACATCATGCGCCGATGGGGCTCCGAATCCGAAGACTTTGTTTGGCTAATCGTGATATCCACAAAGGGCGCTCTGAATCTTGAGGCTTTATCGGCCCAAAGGTGTCATGCGCCGATGGGGCTCCGAATCCGAAGACTTTATTTGGCCAATCGTGACATCCACGAAGGGCGCTCTGAATCCAGAGGCTTCATCGACCCAAAGACGTCATACGACGATAGGGCTTCGAATCTGGAGACTTTATTTGGAACACTTTTGAAGTGGATTGCACAGTGAGTAAACAGGAATCTTTGCATTACAGAAGTGGAAAGTGTACATGGTGAGCCATTTAGAACCAAAATCATTCCCCACAGGTCAGGTTTAATGATAGAATTTGCGCAAGTGCGTTAGGAGCAAGGCCGCGTGCCTAATTTTCCCTCAATCGGCCTCCCATCATTCGGAAATACCTTCAGGAGCAACTTTCCCGGCGTGTAGCGGCGCAGCTAGACGCGTTAAGCATATGTCTTGGGGAGCTGCTGCTGGTATCGCCTAGAGCTTCCGTGGCTTTTCGTCAGGGAGCCATCCGACATCGTCGAGACTGTCTCGATTTAACACTTTAGTGGAGTTGACCTGCGTCTCCGTTGGTGTCTTTCCAGAAAGGAGATAGCATGCTTGTGCGGATTGCCAGGAACCACGAATTTGCTCAACGCCGTGTTCAGTCGGGAAGCATAGCAGCTGATGATAGGTTCTTGGCACGGCCTGAATAGTATGCAACCAAGTTCGCCCCATGATGAGGTTATACGGCGAAGGGAGCTTGACGACCAAGAATTCCACATCCACTGTTTGGGAGCCCGCCCGAACGGGTAACGTAATTTTCCCCAACGGGTACTCTGGATTTTCATTGAAGCTGAATAATGGATGAGGAATCGGAGACAAGTCTGATTCGTTGAAGCCGAGTTTGATGAAGGTCTCGTAATACATGACCTCCGAAGTGCTCCCCTAGTCTATGAGGACGCGTTCAACGATAAATCGGTTCACGTGTAGTTCAATGACCAATGGATCAATATGGGAGAGCGTTATGTCGATAAGATCGGAATCGTCGAAGGTAATGCTCGGAGCTTCGTGGGGCTATTTCATTTGTGTGCATTACTTCTGGGGGGATGAATGAATTGCGTGTATGGTACGTGGCTTTGAAAGGCTGTATATCATATGTATAACGCCGAGGGGAGGTGACTCCTGCCTAAGGGCGACAGCTTTGATTGTGCTCTTCCGGACGTGTTGCTGGAGCCAACCATCTTGCACCAATTCCTCAAGGTGGTCTTTCAAGGCATAGCAACTGTCCGTATCATGACCATGATCTTTGTGATATTCACAACCCCTGTCCCGCCTTCTCGTGTCAGGAGGTCCCACCATCTTAGGCGGCCATTTGAAGAACGGAAGATGTTGGATTTTGGACATAATCGAGCTGATTAGCTCTGACAGCTCCGTATATTTCTTGTCGGCGTGCTTTGTGCGCCTGCTATCGACCTGCAGTTATTTATTTGCTTGGTGTGAGTATTGATCGCTGGATTGGCGAGAATCCCGTCTCTCGTCTTGTTTAGCCCGCTGTCGTGGTTCAGGGCTCTGAGGTGGTGCGGAACTTATCGGTTGAGCGATTTCGAGAGGGGCCGTCTTGTTGGCCACGTGTCCGACTTTAACCCGCAAGGCGTCATCTTCCTCTTTGCAGTATTCCTCTACTTTCTTCATCAACCCCCAAACTGTTTTGGGGGGTCTTCTAGTCAAGGAACTATGAAGAGCACTATCTGGGTGTAATCCCATTTTGGAGGCGGTGATGGCCATGGAGTTGTTGCAAGCGTCATCAATAAGATTAAAGCATTCTCAATATCGCACCGAATATGCTCTTAGTGTTCCTCCTGGTAAGATTTGCATTGCCCAGAGAGAGTCGGCTTGCTTTGGTTGGACTTCGTTGGTGATGAATCTGGCCCTGAAGGATTTCTGTAGTTGGTGGAAGGTTTTGATCGAAGCCGGCTCCAGTTTATAATACCACCTGACCGCCAATGGTCCCAAACTGCTGGGAAATATTCGACATATGAGGGCCTCGTCGTCAGCACGCAATGTCATGGCCTGCTTGTAGTGGCGGATGTGGTCGGTGGGGTCTGATTTGCCGTCGTACAAGGTGAACGACGGTGCTTTGAATTTTTTGGGTAGCGCAACCTTTGCAACCCGTCATATAAAGGGATCGTGTTGGTCTTCGTTCGAACTGTTCCTTCTTCGCTTGTGCATTGTACGGGGACTTTCTTCGGAAGAACTGGTGGTTTCATGTCGTCCCTTCTTCCCAGGCTCCAGGGATAATGAGTCGGAGTCGCTATCAATGTCTTGTCGTGCTCGAGGTTGTCGACCACCTGTCTACGGAGATCGTTCCGGATTTAGGCGCGTAGCTTGCTTGGACTTCGCCATTTCCAAGGCCAAATCTTCACGAAGACGTTCGTTTTCAGCGATCATGTTCTCCAACCTCTGTTCATTTTGCTTTGCTTGTTCCATGGTCGTCTGCATTGTCTCGTGCTCCGAAGTCAAGGGTGAGGCAAAATTCAAGGCACGTCTTGCGTCGATAGTCTCTGTTCCAAACAAGTTTGTTGGAGTGGTTTCGTCTTGCGGTATAGGGTTGACAGTGACTGTCGGAGGATCTTCTGTCACGCTCGCCATGGATATGCTTGAGTATTCCCACAGACGACGCCAATTGTGGTGATGTGGTTTGGAAATACTCTTCTGATTTTGGGGAGTGCTCGAGATCCGCTGATAGTCACCTGAAAAGGAATAAACACTCCGGTCTGGGGTGCCGGAATTAGCACTCCAACGGACAAGGCAGTCTCTACACTCAAGAATGCTTGTATTCTAAGTTAAGCACAATAATTCTCACCTACCTTTCTTAATCTGTTGTTCCTTTATTTATACTTATTTCCTGGGCCTTCTGGCCAGGTCCACTTGTCACTCATTATCCTCTTATTTACTCGGCTCCATAGTTCAGTACAAATTCGACCTATCTATTATATTCGGCATCCTTATCGTGCAAGGTAGAGCCATGTAATATCTGTCTTCTATAGTACGCTTCTAATTATTCCAATTATCCGGCTCCCACACTGCTCATTCTAAACACACAGTTCATAACACAGTACTCAGTTTATTCTGAACATGGCTTATACAACACACTGCTCATTCCGAACACACAACTCATAACGCAATACTCAATTTGTTCTGCACACGGCGAATTCTGAACAAACAGTTCAATCTGAACAGACAGGATGCAAAAACGGAACATGCAAAAGTTGAAACAAACTCATATGCTCCAAATTTTCCCTCTTTTCTTTTGCTTCGTAGCCCGGATCTTGTATAGCTTCGGATCTTGAACAAATCCTGTTTTGCACAAATGTGGGGAATGGCACAGCACTTCGAGCACAAAACGATTTATTTTTGAAATTGAGAGATGAGTTCTTGACCGGGGTATTGAGCCTACAACTGAACACAGCGCGCCACGACCTGACAAAAGAAAACAAAAGGTAAATAACCTAAACACATTGAGTAACACTCGAAACGACTCAAAACAAGAATCGAGACAAAACAAAAAGACACGACACTCAGACGTGCACAGGGAGCCTGTTTCTCTGGGTATTATTTCCCACCCTTTCTCATTTGTGATTCTCACATCACTCGGCCCTCAAGCTCTGTTTTTTGTTTTTTTTTTTTTTTTTTTGAAAAAGCCCTTTTCTCACTTTTTCTCTCAGCGTGCATCTCTCTATTCTTCAAACTCTCATTTTTTATCCCTCCCCTGGGTGGTTGATGGATAAACAGGAAGTTGTGGGCTCTTGCCCTTAGCATTCTGCTAGATTCTCTTTCTTCTGTTCACAACAGTGAACTTTCTCACAGAGGGGTTGTGCTACAATTGGGTGTGCAGCCAATTTGCAGCTAACATCTGTTGACGATGTGCTTTTGGCGAGTTTGGCCGTTATCAAACCCGTCCAGATGAGGGAGTGGAATATCTTGATCAATTCCAGTTTGTGCTTAGCACTTGGCTTGATACCTCGTTGCTCAGAGGATGAGAGAGCTTTCAGCCCTTCGCTGTTAACTTCAGTTATGCCTAGTTTTAGCAGGTAGAGTGCCCTTTCTGGCAAATATGTTGACAACGGGGAAAAGACAGGACACCTGACTCAACTATGCCCCTAGTTCATCATTTTGACCATTTTTTGTTTTGGCTTTCTACTAAAACAATTTTGATCAATATAAGAGTTTAATTAACATACTTGTTCAATTTTCTGATTTGAAATCATGCAAGTCAGGCTATGAGCACTGGAAATTTTCCTTTTTTGGGTCCAAGAAATGGTCCAGTTTTGAAAAAATGGAATAATTTTCGAGAGAATTAGTCAACTCATTAAAAATTCTCAAAAACTATTTTTGCAAACGGCCACCGCTCAACGAGCGTGGAACCTACTCTTGAGATGCACAACCTCAAATCCAAAACAAAGGAAAATTGCCCCTTGTCTGAATGGTACTGTATGGCAACGGAAAGTTGACCCTTGTTTGAATAGCACCGTAGCGCACCAAATGGCAATGGAAAGTTGCCCCTGGTTTGAATAGCACCACAGTACATTGTAATCAGTTCTCATGGTGACGATCACAACCGAACTCTTGGATATAGAAAAGAAAAATATGACCAAAACCATTACATGGACACAATCGATTTGGAAGTGTTTATGGCTAGACTTCAGAATGAAGTTGCCTACGTATCCCAAACATGGGAATCAAGCCTTACGTAGTTCGGGTTAAGGTACACTCTGGTATTAACCTCTCCTTTTGCGCTCTAACTTTTGCCAATGCCGCCCTTCTGGGTTTTCAACCTTGCGAGCTTTGTTTTTCTTTTCTTTTCAATTCTTTTCATTTTTTTTCTTTGTTCAGAATTTTTCATTTCATTTTTTTATTTCTTTTTTGTCCTTTTTTGTTCTTTTTCTCTTGCTCTAACTTTTGCCTGGGTCGCCCTTCTGGGTTTTCGGCCCAACAAGCCTCTCAAGGGTAAAAGTGTAGCTTTGTCCAAGTTGAATGGTTTTGAGATCTCGAAGCCATCTGAATCTAGGAGAGTGGCTGTTGTTCCCTGATGATGTAGGAGTCCATCCAATGGGGGCTGTATTTGCCCCTACTGTTGTGGATAGGAACTCGGTTGTCCTCCAACAATACTTTCTTCTTTCCTCCCTTCTGGGATTTGGCATTCTTGCCGATCTTCATTGGCTTGAGAAATGTCCTAATTTTTCGCTCTTCGAGCACATCTGACATCTTTGTCCTTAGCTCGAGGGGTGCTTCTGATCTAGCTTTGCAAGCTTCTTTTGACGACGTCTGACCTTCTTGATCTGACTTTCTTGTCCCTAGTTCGAGGGCTGCTTCAAATCTGGCCACACAAGCCACACATTGTGGTTGACCTTTGAACATTCTGAATCTTAGTTCAAGGTTTGAAAGCAAAAGGGGACGAGTCTCGAGGCTAAGAGCGATTCCACACAGGTCTTCGCAGGACCTCACAAAATATTTTTTGAAATCTTTTAAGAAAATGACAAATCGCTTGGGCTGAAGACAGTGCGGAATCAATCTAGATCAAGCCAGGATCCTTCTCAGTACTCACATTAACAAGCATGATCTCATTCATCAAGGGCTTAGCATGCCTTTCTTTCTCTCAATTGATCAAATTTTGCAAAACCCAAGGAATTCCTTCCTCTTCGTTTTCACCACAATGTTCAAAAAGTTTTGAAAAACTTAGGTCAATGCAATGATTTGAAGGCATAGAAGAACAGGTGAAATGCACTGCCGTTTCATCCAAGTTTGCTAGCACAACAGGCTCAAAGCAAAAACAAGCACAAAAGCATGATAACCACAGCTGTTTCATGCAAATCTTTCGGTGTAACTGGCTCCACGGCGGAAACAAACTCAAAAGAGTGGGTGCAAAAGACAAACACAAAACAAAAATAGTGATGTCTGAAGTAACACCTCCGAAATCACCTGACTCCTATGCAACAGGACTGACTCGATACAACAAGACAGACCCAACTGACATAGTACAAAAAGACTGACTATATACAAGACAACAAAACTGACTGAATACCCAAGTCAGAAAGTATAAAAACTAGCATTCACAAATGCTCAAAATAGTGCGTGCCATACGCCACATCTGAAGTAAACTGAGTACCGCCCTCAGGTGGTTCATCCCCTGATCACATCACATTATCCTCCAAGTTCACTGATCTAGTGACAATAGACTTTGCTGAGCTTGGTGGGAGGATGACCCCGTTGTCAAACAAATCCTGCACTTCGTGGCGATGACGGAAGCAATTGTCGGTGGTATGGCTAGTCTGTTGATGGTACGCGCAGTACTGGATGGCATCATGACTAGGTAGAAGACGAATAGGGAGAGGTCAAGGCTCGAGGGGTTTGAGATGCCCCTTTTCAGCAAGGATTTGAAGAGCCTTGGACAAAGGCATATAGAGGGTGTGGAAGACCCTGCAACCTCGGGGTAGATACTTTGAGGTTTGTGAATTTTTACTGGATGCACTGGCAAAGGGGTCAGCAGGTGTTGGCTTGGTCTGCTGATCTTTCCCGGGTGTAGAATTAGAGTTGGAAGGAACGGTTCTGGTACGATAGCCCTTATCCCGATTTTCCCCTTGGCACGAACTGTCCTCGTTCTGAGTGATGAAAATGTTATCCACAGTTTTTGCAACAACTGCGAGCACTTGTTGTTTGTTCAGTCCTCCGGCTTTCAAAGCCTCAACAGCCTGCAGAAGTTGTTCATAGGGATCAGTGTCTGCCCCCACCTTGTTCTTACCTCTCGCCTCAGCTTGGTCGAAGGTTTGGGTTGCTACATCAGTGTGAAGCCCTGTTGTTGTCAACATGTTATTGCCCAAGTTTGGGATGGCTTCAGGCTGGCTGAGTTCAATTACAATTCGCCCTAGTAGCGGGGACTCTTCTGGCATAAAGTTCCCGACATGTGATATGATCGATGGAGGAGCCGACATTCTGAAGGCTAGATTAGCCACTGATCTCTGAAGATCGCCGATCATTCCCATTAGCTCAAAAGTGGTGGGCTCACGGGTTTGAAATAATTGGGGTTCCCAGATTGGATGTGCGGCCGGTGACCTGGGCGGGCGTTGCATTTCAACATCGGTCTCACCCTGCATGGTGATTCCCTGGTTTAATGCTGCTGCCATGACCACAATTTCTTCTGAATTTTGCATTATCACGAGTCTGTTGAACTGAACAGAGGTGATGTGACTGGTGACCAACGGATCTGATGAACCGGTGAGCTTTGACTGGCCTTTCTCTGTCTTGCCCTAGCGAAGGAAAACACTGGCTATTCTGAATTGAATCTCTGACCCGACAAAGTCTATCAGCAAAAGTCCAATGAACCTCGAGGGATATTGGAACCTTCTGAAGCTACGGTTCCCAAGACTACCTTGCAAAAGAGAAAACAAGTAGCATCTCAGCCCAATTTCACCAAGACAGATGTAAGCATAGCTGCATGACTGTGCTCTCTACTGAATTCTGTCCAAAATTATGCCTGCAAACTGATACCCTATGGTAAAACTAATCCCTAGAATACTGATGCCCTCAGGGTTGATACCCAGACTTGCAAACTGATATGCGCATTCCTGTAGAGGTATACTCTAAAAGCACATAGCAAGTAAATGCGAGTCAAAAACACCCCTATGTTGGGGTAGGGTTTCCCTGTCCTATTTTGTCAGGAGCTAGGGTATTACTACGCACGTAGCGGTTTCAAACAACCTATAATCAGGTAAGCAACCTGTCCTAGTTTGGAATAGTCACTATGGATTCCGATATGCACTAGGTCGAATGGTCAAAAAGGGTGCCCCGGTAAAAATTAGGGTTTGTGTTCCCGTCGTGGCAGAGCCAACAACTGGTCAACCTTATGACACGCTTCTTAAAGCAAGCCTCCGGCAAACCATTCAGGAATAGCATACGGTAAACATGGTGTCCTAGGCGCACCAATGCAAATGCAATGCAAAGAGACACATAAGTGTAGTCAAAACAAGATATCATGAGTTCGAGTCAAGTTCTCTAAATTCCCTAGCAGAGTCGCCAGAAACTGTAGACGTGCTCCTGGGAACTCTCCGACATCCGCGCTCGTGAGGGGGACGCGAATCTTGTTTCGTTTCGAGCTTACTGCTACAGTTTGGACTCAATGTCACGGTTCTAAATCTAATCTCGCAAAGTGCAATGTAAGACCGATAAATCACCAAAGAGTCCAAATCCAGCAAATCGCTTTGAAAAATTGATTTTTGTAAAGAAATGCCAAACATGGACTGCTTTGCCAGATATAGAGTCGCCACCTAAATATTTTATTTTGGGGGAATTTAGGAAACCCTGACTCGTGCCTAAGGCCACGTGTCTGTCATCACCAAAGTTGCCTCGGCTCGGGAACTTGGGTACGATTAGGGAAGGTCATGCAATGAGCACCCCCGCTCGCCTGATCAAAGATCGGCCACTACTAACATGATATCTTGTTTTTGAAAACACATTTGTTCTTATTCCGATTATTAAACCTGAAATTACTATGTGATGCGCACAGTAAACAAGTATAGACTAGATCGCCTAAGTTGGAACAAAACATTGCATTTCCGTTTGTTTGAAAAAGGTTCGAAGTTTGCTACTCGTAAATAGGCTAAATCGCGAATTTCAATGGATTGTTCCAATTCAAGTAACCCAACCTTCACCCACAGGCATTTAGGCAATTATAGAAAATAAGCAATTAGCCTCATGGCATGCATGGTTTCATGGCAACATTAACACACATGCAGTATGCTAAAGCGTAAACACTCACACTGTACTCTGAGCCAAAACAAGGAACTAGTTAGAAATCATGCATGATCCTAGTTCATGTTAAAATGGCTAATGCAACACATGCAACAATGCAACTAAAATAGGCTCGGCTATCTAGAATGTCATGTGAAATGCAACTTGGAACATGTATTCAAATAAATGTATTGAAAATACAATGCAGTTAGTATGATGCGCCGAGCCCCGTGCATGCAATAAAAAAATGGATGCAAACATGCAAGCATAAGGATGCTAATCAAAACATGCCCTAAAACTAACCACCGAAAACAGGTAAGTAAAAGGGAGAAAGAAATGGGGGTTGGAAGACATGCATACACGCACGCACACTTATTACAACAATATGCCCTCTTGATGAAGGGTCCGAATGAATAATGCAGACCAACTAATTAACTAATTAACAAGCTAATTAATTATTACATAACCGAATGAATAACTAGCTACAATTAATTATTACAAAACTTAATTAATTAACAAATTAACTAATTAAATTACAAAACCAAATGCTAATTAGTAAGTAAGGAAAATAGTAAACAATGATGTTCCAGCTCTGGTTGGGGAAGAAGAGGATGCATGCTCGGTTGCCGCCCCGAAAAGCTCTCCGGTTGCTCTTTAAAGGCTCTGTTTGCGGGGTGTCCTCAAGGAATT
Organism: Camellia sinensis; assembly: GCF_004153795.1. Lineage (NCBI taxonomy): Eukaryota > Viridiplantae > Streptophyta > Magnoliopsida > Ericales > Theaceae > Camellia > Camellia sinensis. The sequence continues at coordinate 1,155,818 of NW_021025702.1, forward strand.
CCTGTTGAACCTTACCAAAACCAGTCTGGGGAATACACCAGTGGCCTGCCGGCCATGGGGAGCCACTGCCGACCCCCCTGCCGACCAAGAGTGGGCACTGTCGGCCAAGAATGAAGGACTGCCGCCCATCTGCAAGGCACTGCCGGCCACTGGTGTGCTGTGACACCAAGCTGCAGCAGGGCACAAAATAGAGAAAATAGAGGGTCTCCCAAGGGTATGTATGCACTATGCCACTCCATATCACCTCAAAACATCAAGGGAGAGGCATAGTCGGATCCAAGACCATCAATCACGCATCCCGATGCATGATGGCCAAAGATCCAACTTGTGCAAATTCAATGTAAAATGAATGCACAAAAACACATAAATGCCAAGAATTCTATCATGGATAATCAAGAGCGTCAACGACCGAGAATTGAGACACGTTTCATCACTTGAAGTATGAAACGTCTCTCGTTTCTCGTGCTTGGATTAACACTTAATCCAAACAACAATGGAATACAAGCATGGCATACACAATGCGACTCAAGCATGCGAACATGTAATGCAATATGAACAACCTAACAAGGCTAATGGCATGCACAATGCTAATACGTGCAACAACTAAGTATACACAATGCAAATGTTGGCATGCTCAATGCAATGTAACCTAAGCATACACAATGCAAAGTATAAGGCATAGGCAATGCGATGTAATGCAAGCATGCAAACAACATGTAATCAACCATGCTTAATGCACTTAAATCAAAACGGACAAACCTCAAATATGCCCAAATTGGTGGCCAAAATGCTAAGATGAAGGCATCGAAAACACATACAAGCATGCATGCCAATTGGCTCACCAATTAAGGTATAAAGGTGCAACTCTCAAGAACACCTAAAGAGTGAAAAGTGTGGAAGTGTAACAACACTAAGTGCACTGAAATGGGATGAGAAATTATGCCAAATCATTTAAACAACACAAGTAAAGCATGCGAAGGTCCTTAAAGCATAGAGCTATCAAAGAGGACTACAAAGGAGGCATGCAATACATGGCACAAATGCATGAACTAAGCATGGACTGAGCTCAAATAGATAAAAATAAGGACCTAAACATGCTGAGATGAGGGCCCAAAGACCTAGGCATGCAAGCATACAAGCTAAGCCGTAAACTAGGCAACAAAGCACAATACTCAAAGGCACTTAAAGCATGATTGAAATGGGAATATGGCAATGCTATAGGCTCTGAAATGTCATGTTAAGTGATGCCAAATCACGTACACAACACAAATGAAGTATGCAATGGTGCTCAAAGCTTGAGGCAAGCAAGAGCATTTATACTACAAGTATACAAAACATGGAGCGCGTGGTTAAGGCAACCCAAAACAGTCCTAGAATATATTAAAATGAGTCTAAAATGTGCATGGAAAGAAGCCAAAATATGCTAGCATGAAGGGCATAAGGCATGATGCATACAAGGTAAATAAGGTGGATTACACTACACCTATTAAGACCAAGCATGAGATGACTCAACCAACAAAAATCAGAGATATGGCATGATAAAACAAGCCCTAAAAACCACTGAGATGGCATCCCAAATACCTAAGCATAGAGGCATGTACAATGATCCATTTGTGAGGCATAAAACACCAACCCCCTCCCCCCAATGCATTGAAAGCATGCCAAATGCAAGTGTATGACCACATTACATGGACTGGAATAACATAACAAGTGATGCCAAATCATTGAAATAAGCCGAGTGACACATGCTAGTGGGCTTAATGCATAAAGCTAACAAGCTAGCTTGCACTATGGCTATACAAAGCAAGTCATGCATGAACAAATCAACACAAGTCAGACCTAAACATGCTAAAACATGAACAAAGTCTTCTTGAAGTTAAGCCAAAAGCATGCTAAAATGACATTTTAAAGCATGAGACACATTAGGCTAATTCATGGAAATGCTCTACAAGTGCATGGAGCATGCAAGGGCCAACCAAACCAAACCAAAGCAGAGTCATGACATGGAAAAACATCACCAAAAACATGCTGAAATGGACTCAAACCTAGCCATAATGGCATGCTACTTTATGAAGCATACAAAGCTAGTTTAAGAGATTTACACTACAAGTGTATTAACCATGCATGGAGTGACAAAACCAAGTAAAAACAATGGCATGCCATGCTAAAATAAGCCCAAGTACAAGCTAAGATACAGCTAACATAAACTTACCAAAGGTGCCCACACAGGAGGCATTCAAAGCAAGCAAACAAGACACAAAGGAGAGGGGATGACCCTCTCCTATTTAGGACACCAAAACCACATTCACACCACTGAAAATCCTTTGGATTTTAGTGGTAGAAAGGTCATGCAAAGGCTTCAACAAGAGCCTAAAGGGATGGCTCAAAACAAGGCCTAACAAGGCCAAAGAGGAGGTAAACCACCCCCAACGAAAAAGTGACCTGAAATAAATTTCTAAAGCATGCAAAAATAGAACTTTTTTCAGTTGAAGCAAGGCCTAAAACAATATGCAAGGATGGCCAAAGTGAGGTACAAATAAATGCTAAAAAGGGGAATATACTCACCCTTGAAGTTCAACTTTGAAAACAGCAAGCTCTGAGGCTAAAAACCAAGTTTCAAAGCTCAATTAACACTTCCAAGAACCTCAGCTCAAAGATGGTGGTGTACCTCTATGTGTTGTAGTGCAAAAGTGCAAGAAAAATGGACTTTAGAGCACTATTCTATGCAATATAGAGAGAGATAATGAGAAATATAGAGAGAGAGAGAGAGATACAACTTCTCTAAAAAATGGCTGACCTCTGGTAGAGAGGAAAAGCCTCTCCTTATATAGAAGAAAAACAATGCAAAGCTTGTTAAACAAGCTTGGAAAGGGGCTCATCCCTCCATACACGTGTATGGAGGAGAGATGAGTGAAAACCAGCTGGCTCAAAAGATCTAGCGTGAAACCTACTGAGACAAGGGTTCTGCCGACCATCAGTGGTGGCCGGCAGTGGCTCATTGATGGCCGGCAGGCCTCATCAATGGCCGGCAGTAACAAAGGCATGGCTGGCAGTAGCATAGGATGGCCGGCAGTGCACCAAGAGAATTATGCTGGAAGGACCAACACATGGTCCAAAAATGGGGCAGAAAGGATACAGGGTTTGAAAAGCTCAAACCTGTGACGTTCCGCCGCGAAAGTCGAGCAATCGAACTTGTGGCTGGATGTACCTGCAAATACAACTAAGTCTTAAGGACGGTCAAAAATAGAGTGTCTACACCATGCCTTTGGCTAGTAGAAACCCTCAAAAGAGAGTTAAAGCCATTAAGCATAAGCTCCACCTCAAGCTTAAACACAACCATAAGGTTAACCAACCCTCAAACAAATAGAAAAATGAAGAAATTAGGGAGGTTACAGAGCTTTTTTAGTGCTGAAATGGCATGACAAATAATGCTAAACATGCAAGCAACACATGCACAACATGTTAAGGGCCAAAAGCATTGAAACTAGTGAAGAGCACTACACTAGAGGCATGCATTATCAAGCTTAAATGAACAAACCAGCTCATAACAGAGCTAAGACATGCCAAAACAATGGTCTAAACATGCTGAGATAGAAGCTCAAAAGACTAGGAGAACATGCACACATGTTAACCCACAAACAAGGCACAATACATAACCATCAAAAGCAATGAAGAAGTGAAATATGTGAGAGTATGACAGAGGTTTATGTACTGAAATTACATGTTAAATGATGCTATCCCATGCAAACAACACAAGAAAAGCATGTTGGAGGCCTTGAAACACAAAGCTAGTGAAGCCAACTACACTATAGCCATGCAAAGCAAGCCTCAAAGGATCAAGACCACTCAAAATAGAGTCAAAGCATGCTAAATCAGTAGCAAAAATGTGCTGGAGTTAAGCTCACACATGCTAGAACAATGGGCTAAATCATCAAATATGCTAGGCTAGTAAGCAGGATTGCACTACAAGTACAAAAAGCAAGCAACAAGTGACCCAACCAGCCAAAAATAGAGTTAAAGCATGTCAAAAAAAATCCAAAAACATGCTTGAACTAAGCTACAAAAAGGTAGAAATACATGCACCTATGTTAAGCCATCAACACATGCAAACAAAATACAAGGAGGGGAGGGCACCCCCTCCAATTTTGGACTTCAAAACCAACTTTCTACCACTAAAATTTCCCTGGAATTCAATGGTTAAAAGGCCAAGAAAAGGGTGTTTCAAAAGCTTTGAAAGGTGGCTCAAAATGCTTTACAAGCCAAAGAGCAAAGGGAGTAAACCACCCCCTAACTAAACAAGGCCCAAACCATGATTTTAAAACCTTAAAAACAGAGTTTTTTAGAGGTGAAAACCAGCCTCAAAGTATTGTAAAAAGATGGCCAAACACTTAACCAAAACAAAGATTTAAAAAGGGTAAGGCCTTTACCCTTGAAACACAGCAACAACAGCACAATTTCTTAGCTCAAACCAAGCTTATGACCCCAAACAAGGCCTCTAAGAATCTCAACACAAAGATGATCAAGTTTGATCAAGGGTCTTAGTGCAAAAATGTAGAGGAAACTCACTTTCAAGCACAATATATATATATATATATAGAGAGAGAGAGAGAGGGAGAGAATTCTAGAGAGAGATAGTGAATTTTTGCTCACAAAAATTTCTAACCCCTCAAATAGGGAAGAGACCTCCCCTTTTACAGAAAATGCAAGCCAAAGCTTGCCTTCATCCCTCCATACACGTGTATGGAGAGGAGCACCAGTGCTCACCAGCTGGCTCAAAATATCTAAAAATATATACTGATGCACTGGTGGCCGGCCGGCCATCAGTGATGGCCGATAGTGGCTCATTGATGGCCGGCAGGCCTCATCAATGGCCGGCAAGCCTAAATGCATGGTTGGCAGTGCCCAAAAGTGACTAGCAGTGCACCAAGAAAAGCATGCTGAAAGGACCAATACATGGTCCAAAAATGAGGCAGAACTGATGCAGGGTTTGGAAAGCTCAAACCTGTGACGTTCTACCGCGGAATTCGAACGCTCGATGAGCAATCACACTTGTCACTGGATGTACCTGCAAGAACACCCAAGGCTTGAGGGCGGTCAAAAATGGGGTGTCTACACATGGCTATTTCAAACCACTTATCCCAGACAGCAACTACCATGGATTTCTATGTCAATATATGTTAAAATTCTAAAGCTGCAGAAGAGAAGCTACTAAAAGACAAGGAATTTATTTTCCATATACATGTTGAGATATCTGAATTAAAGGGACAACATTCCTTTGCTTCGCAGTTTCGAACTTAACTCTTGGAGAAAAAGGCCCAATTAGAGGAAGAGTTAGCAGTTAACCTAGCGTTGGATTGTACTGCTAAAAAGCTGCAAATTACCAATCAAGGACTAGCTGACTCTAGGCAAGACATGGCTACAGCCATTCAGTTGTTCCTATCCCTTAGGAGTAAAGAATCAATTGTAAGGAAACAACTAAAGCATTGTACAGATTTCTGGGCCAATTTATGGCTACATGTACTTAATTCTTTATGAAATGAAAACCTTTTATTATCTATCTGAGTGTCTCATGCTCTCTCATTATTTTATTTAGCACTCTCTACACTACTTGTGTCTCCCACATGGTTAGATAATAAGGCTTCAGGTACTTGCCATTAATTTTCTTGGGATGCACATAACCATTCAGGTTCCTTAGGCTCCTCCAAGCAAGACTCTATGAACCTGATATGGTCCTTCCTAATTAGGTGACCATTTGCCAAATTTATGGCTCTTAATGCCTATTGGAAGTATTGTCTTCCATACCAAGTCACCTTCATCAAAACTAATGTGCTTGACTTTCTTGTGATAACTTCTGGTTGCCTTTTTCTTTTAGAAAAGGATATTGGTTAATGCCAAGATTCTAGCCTCATCTACATGTTCTATTTCCAAGAACATGCTTTGATGATATTACTCAGAAGTTAACTGGTCTTAGCCTTTTACCCTTAAGGACTTAATGTTAACTTCCGCAGGCAAAATTGCATCATGCCCATACACTAAGGCATAAGGAGTGACTCTTGTACTTGACCTTGGAAAAGTCCTATAAGCCCATAATACATCTAACAACAAGTTATGTTAATCCCTAGGATTTTCTTCTACAACTCTTTGTATTCCTTTTTTTCAAAAATTTGTTAGATGATTATGCCTGATCATTTGCTTGTGCATAATAAGGGATGGAATTAATAAGTCTAATTCCCAATTCTGCTGTGAAAAATTTTACTATCTTTCCATCAAATACAGTCCCATTATCTATAGTTATGGTCTATGGGATGTCAAATCTGTGAATTAGATCTTTAATAAATCAAATAACTTCAGTTTGATCAACAGCCTCATATGGTTTAGCTTTGACCCATTTAGTGAAGTAATCCGTGGCCACTAGGATGAAACAATGGTGCTTCGAGGAAGGTGGATGTATTTTCCCCATCATATCCATAGCCCAACCTTTAAATGGCCAAGACTTCACAACTGCATGTAAATCAGTTATTGGCACACATTCTTATCATGCCACGCTTTTGGCATGCCTGACAACCTCTAGCATACTCTATATAGTCTTTAAGGATGGTTAGCTAATAATAGGAATACCATCGAAGTAACCACCTCATCTTCACACTAGACTGATGGGCACCCCAAATTCTTTCATGTACTTTAGCCATAGCCGTCAATGCCTCCTTTGGCCCTAGACATTCCAATAATAACTCATCTGCTCCCCTTTTGTACAGAGCATTACCATACACTATATACTGCATGGACTGTAGTTTAATCTTTCTACTGGCCTTCGAAGATAGGCCAGTCAAGTACTGCATGATTGGATATCTTCAATCTTGATCTTGTAAGTCATTATGATTAACTTCCAACATAATGCCTCTTTTAACTAAATGTGGTATTAATTTTTGATACATTGCTTGACTTATGTTCAATTGAGTGTCATCCCGTCTTCTGAAATTTGAAGCCTTCTGAGCTACATCATTGGCTTTGTTATTCATGAATCTTGGGATATAAGTCACATTTGCTATCTGAAACTGAGAAAGCAAATGTAATGCAGCAACATGATATGGCAAAATACTTGCACTTTGACATTTGAAAATTCCTTTCACTTGGTTGACTACCAATTGAGAATCTCCAAATATGTCAACTGCATGAGCTTGTAATCCAATAAGTATTTTAAGTCCCGTTATTAAAGCTTCATATTCAGCTTGGTTATTGGAACAAGTGATTTCATCAACTCTGAAACCATGTGCGGTTTCTACCCCCCTGTGGTGACTTAATTACAACACCAATTCTAATCAGACCATTGGCCTTTGATCCATCGAACCACATTTGTCAAGGCTCAACGTTGATCATGCATAGATCCATTGTTTCTTGGCTTTCAGTTTGACACAGATGGTCTACCAAAAAGTTAGCCAAGACTTGCCCTTTTAATGCCTTTTGGGAGACATATTCTAAACGAAACTCTGAAAGAGCCAACATCCATTTGCCAATTCTTCCTCAGCATAGGTCTAGATAATAGGTATTTAACCAAGTCTGTGATTGCAATTACCGAAACGATAGTAGGCAAAAGATAATATCTTAGTTTTATTATTGCAAAGTACAATGTGAGGCATAGCTTTTCTATAGCTGAGTATTTACATTCACAAGAATTTAAAAACCTACTAAGGTAATAAACTACTTGCTCATTGCCTTCTTCATTGTCTTGGACTAGGAAAACTCTTAATGAATCTTCTGCTGCAGCAATGTATAACTTCAAGGGTTTATCTCTCCGTGGTGGTATCAACACTGGAGGTTTGGCCATGTAGGATTTAAGTCCTTCGAAAGCAACTTGATGCTCAGCTCTCCATATAAATTCTTCTTCATTTCTCAGCTTTAATAAAGAAGAAAAAACTTAAGTTTTCCCTGCAGTGTTATAAATAAATCTTCGAAGGAAATCAACCTGACCAAGGAGCTTTTGTAATTATTTCTTACTTGATGGAGCTTTGGCCTCAATGATGGCTTTCACTTTATTCTGATCAATATGTATTCCTTTCTTGTGCACTACATACCCCAAGAAGTTTCCACATGATACACCAAAAGCACATTTGAGAGGATTAAGTTTCAACTTGAACTTTCTCATTCTCTCAAAAGTTGCTGTCAAGTGAGCCAAGTGCTCCTCCATAGATTGGGACTTCATAACAATATCATCAATGTAACACTCTAGGTATCCTCCAATGAGATCATGAAAAATAGTATTCATTGCCCTCTGATATGTTATCCCAACATTCTTTAAACCAAATGGCATTTTAACCCATTCAAAGGTGTCAATATTCCTAGGATACCTAAATGTTGTCTTATGGACATCTTCCTCTGCAATGTAGATCTGGTTGTAACCAGAATGTCCATCGATCATAAACAAAATCTTGTGTCATGCTAAACTGTCCACCAGTAAATCTGCTATCGGCATAGGGTACTCATCTTTTGGGGTTGCTAAATTCAAATTTTTGAAATCGATGCATACCCTTATTTTACCATTTTTTTTTTTGCCACAAGCACAATGTTGGACAACCATTCAACATATCTGGCTGTTCCAATGAAGCTTGCGTTAAGGAACCTAAGAATCTCCTCTTTCACCTTCTGAATCACTTTAGGACTCATCTGTCTTGGTTTCTACTTGTATGGCTTGAAATTATGAGCCTATGTTCCACTAATGACCTATCTAATCCACGTAGTTCATTGTACGACCATAAAAAACAATCCTTGTATTGTTTTAAGACAACCAATAATTGGTTCTTGTCACAAGGACTTGACCAAGCACTAATGTAAGTGGGCTGTTGTACTAAATCTTCGCCCAGGTTGACTTCTTCTAAAGGGTCTTGTACTTGAGCACTCAGTGATGCTCTCTCTTTACCTTCTTCCACCCTCGAAGCAACCCATTTATTTTGTTATACTCCCACAGTTTCTGGTTCAACATCTTTACTTTCTTCTTCATAGACAAAATATGTCCATAAAGAATTTTCTTGTATTTCTTGGACTTTATTTTCAATGTCCAATGCATAGTATTTACCAAGAGCCAAAAGTCTGGCCACTGGGTGCATCTAACTATAGCCAACTATTATAGCTTCTTGTTTTTCCCCCTGTACTTTCTGGATTATTGCCTTTATGTCCAATGCTGAAAATTTGATTAAAGCTAATAGGTTGGCTTGTTGGTCTTGATCTTTCTGCCTATAACCAGGCATCATCATCATCCTTGTTTACAAACTCTTCATCAGCACTCTCTTACACTAAGTGCTTCAGTTGTGCTACTTCCTCATCAACTGTCACTTCGGCTACTCCATCCGGCTTCCCTAACACACTAAGCGGTACAACCCCTTCAGTGTATAGCTTGGCCTCAGCAAAATTAGCACAAGCAATAAAAGGCTACAGATCCGCATTGATTTCCTCTGTTTCCCCATTGCACAAAGCTATCATTATCTTCTGATGTAGAGAGGAAGGCACACACTTGTTGGTGTGGATCCAGTCCCTGCTAAGCAAAGTATTATACTTGGCATTACTGTCTATAACAAAGAATGATGTCATGTAATCTCTAGTTCCCACACTCAAGTTGATGGGTAAAATACCCTGAGCCATTTGCTTATCCCCAGCAAAATCAGCAATGGTTGTACTAGTGGGGATCAACCTAGGATTTCTCTTTCCCAGCTTCCTCAAAGAGGATTTCGAAACAGGTTTATTGTTGCACCATTATCCACTAACACCCTGTTCATCTCTATCCCATCGAAGTAAGCTCTAATATAAAAGGGCTTAATGTGTGGGGTCATAGATATTGTGGGGTACTCGAAGGGATATGAGAGGTTAATGGTCACTTCCTCACCTTGTTTTTCAAACTCCATTGGCTTGGTCACTTCTAACTCATCTTGAATCATACTGACCTGCGAATCTTCACTAGAAACTAGAATGGGGTCAATTTCCTGACCATCCCGGTCTTCCTCTTCAGCTTGGAATTCCTATGGCAACACATATACCATGTTCACTGGTACTGGAAGGAATGAGCCAAATTGTACTACTGGCTGCAATTTGCTCTTCTCCTGTTTGGGTCTGTTCTGAAGCTTGGGAGGCATCCTCTATGCTACACTCTAGTACCTCAGCGTTGGTGGTTTCCTTCAAAGCAACTCGTTTGTGATCTTCTCCTATTGGCTTCTCGACCAAAAAGGTCAGTTCAGCCATGAAGGCTTCAAACATTTTATCTTCAGCCAATTCCTTCCCTTGGCCTAGTTCAGCTTCTCCTTCTGTCTCACTATCGCTTTCCATCAAGGCATTTTCAAGACCTGCTAAACTGGACCTTTCCTTGGCTTTCAAGTCAGTGTGAACCTTAGCCAACTGCTCTCTGCTGACACTTCTTTTGATTTGAGGAGCCAGCTTTGGACTTTCTTTTCTCTCTGTCTGGCCTTTTGACTGGGCTAATGATGAACTCTCTCCACTTTCCTTCAAATCTCTTTGGTACTAGGTGTACATTCGTTGGATCGTCCTCCTTTGAGACCTAGAAATTACTGGAACCATATCTAATTCCTTTGTCTTTGGGTGTTTGAGTAATACCCAATTATTTTGAGCAATCAAGGGAGGTTTAATCATTCTGCCCTTGTCTCCAAAAAAATTTCTCGAGGCAGGTATTTCCTTAGGCTTGTTCTGTATGACAAACCAGTCTGGAACCCCAGGTACCCATGAACTCACTAGTTCAGTTACTGAACTTGCTTTCCCAGTCTTTGAAGCCACCTTTGAAGCTAACTATCGAGGCCAATCACTGACTCTAGCACCTTGTCTCGAGCCTAATTCAGGCCTTTTTTTAGGGTAATTGCCTTGCATCTTGTTTGAAGTTGACTTTAAAGGCCAATCGCTGGCTTTACTCTTCTGACTTGAGCCTAATTCAGGCATTCTCTCAGGATAATTGCATTTCATCCTGTAGTAATTGGGTGGTTTGAACTCATGTAGAGGTCTCTTACCCTTGGATTACATTCTAGTGGCTGATAGTCCAGCCAAAAATGGCTGTTGTCTAGGACCAGTTAGGTATGGCCTTCTGTTGTAGGTGTTGGTTGGCTTAGGGCGTATCTGTACATCCTTGTAATGCTGCTTCCCATCAATTAGGAGCCCTCTCAACCATTTGTAACTTAACCTGCACCTGGGACACATCCTTTACATGACAGCTACCTCAAGAGAGTTATCATCCAGTGTTTCCTTACTAGAGTCATCTTTTTGGTCTGCAAAGCTCTATCCATTTACTGGTGCACTTCTAGTATCTTTCTTGAAAGCAATCTGGCTGGCAACATGCATCTGCACATTAACCTCCTCTAATTCCTTCAAGGATAGGTTTTGGAAATTTGGCATACCAACATTGGCTGCAGCCTGTCCAATCTCTGGAAACGAATTGGTGTTAGTCCCCATAGCTTTCTCTGCCTTGGCTAGAAACTTTAGCCTCCATTTTTTAACCTGTTCTTGGATCCTATCTTGAAAAACAATACAGTTTTTTGTTGAATGAGACTAAGAATTGTGCCATTTACAGTACATTTTTGTTTTAAGTTCTTCTGGGGTAGGGATCTTAACTCCTTTTGGTAACTTTAGGAAATTTACTGTAAGCAAATGATCAAAAATGTCATCTGCTTTTGTTAAATCAAAAGAATACTTCCTATGAAGGTCTTTCTCTTTAAACTGCTGGTCTATTGTACTGTCTTTCTAAATTAATGCCTCACAGGTCATAGGTTCTTTTTTGTTCGATTTCTACTACATCAATTTCATAATTAGGGTCCCTATAATAAGTCTTATATGATGCATTGTTTCGATCCTGTTCTTCCTCAAGTAAAGATTCATATCTAGACACCTTATAGGTTAATTTCACTAAGTCTTAAAACTCAGTTGAATCGAACTTCTTTTGAAACCTAAACTCCAAATTATTTTGAGCCAATCTCACAAATTCAGGCTCTGGTAGAATGACCCTACACTTGTTTCGTGCTCTTTTGAATCTGGCAATAAATTGAGCAACCTTCTCATCATGTCTTTGGCTCAGCCTTGCCAAATCTGCCATGGAAACCTTAAGCTCTATTTGAAAGAATTGGGCATGAAATGCCTCTTCCATTTGCTGTCAAGTTTGGATAGAGCCAGGTGTAAGGTTAATATACCATACAAAGGCTGCCTCAGTTAAAGAATTTGGAAAGAGTCTCAATTTCATATAATCATTATTAGTGAATTAACCATATTGGCCTATAAACCTAGCAATGTGTTCTACTGTTGACTGGTTTCCATTTTCAAAAAAGAGAGCAAAATCTGGTATTCTAAACCCCCTTGGGTATTCATGTACCCTATCCACCCATTCTGGGTATGGCTTTCTATATATAGGAGTCTGGACGCCCCGAGCCATGGGTCCACATCCCTAACAATATCAGCAATTTGGTCCCTATGAACCATATTCTGTGCTTGCTAGACTACTGGAGGAGCAAACACAGGATTTGGTGGAACTTCATGTGCTTGAGGTCCTCTTGGTCCATAGAGAGGTATATTTAGGACTGGTTGTCCTTGTGATACTGGTTGCTGTTGAGGGTATGGTTGACCTCTCTGGGCTTATCCTGTGAAAGGACCTACGAAAGGTGCTACATGAAAAGGAACAGATGCCGTTTCTCTCCCAGCCGTAGGAAACCCTTCCAATCCCCTGAGTATGAATTCGAACAAAGGGTTAGTGAACCCCCTTGTGTCAGGCATGGTTTCAAACATGGGATTTGGAAACATTCTCATGCCATTTTCTTGTGTTGGCCCAAATCTACCAATTTGTATGGCTTCGCTGTTAGGTAACGACATATTTTGATTTATCAAAGGCCTCGAAAGAGGCTCATACCATGATTGAGGTACATGTGATGGTCTTTCATAATTTTGATTACTAGTTTGACCATTAGTATGTCCATTAATTTGTATAGACTGTTTATCTCTAGCCAATCTTTGCTGAAGAACATTTGAATTTTCCTCCATATGCCTTGTGACAGTTGGTTGATGGGAATCATTTGATCCATGAAGGATACTACCCATCTTTCCATTGTATACATTAACTGTTATCCCATGGCATCTACCAAGCCTCCCCACGGATTCATTGGCTGGGTAGACAGAACAGTGGATGGTCCAATTCCATGGTCTCGTCCAATATTCTGAACATGTGGTGCATGTTTTGAGGTGCTGGTCTGTTCGACCATAGGTTCTGATGAGATATGTGTCTCCATAGAATCTGTTATTATATTATCCTCTGGATCAGGTGTGTAATATCCTGAATGTTTAATTAAATACAACATAAATATTTATGGTTATATATAATTATGATTGTATGTGATAATATATTATTTAATAAATAATAACAATAATAATAAATATGGAATAAGAATAATAATTAATATTATGATGGTATGTTACAAAGTATAATTTAATTTATTAATTAGAATCAATGTAAAATTAAGGCAAAATAATAATATATATACGTAAATCAATTTTCCTTTATCAAATATATGATATAGGAGATTTTCTGGGGATTAAGCAAATCAACCATTAATGAGAGAAGATTTGGCAATTGTCTTGGAGAGATAGAATTAAGCCATCTATGCCATCTAAGCAAATAGGAGGGGTGAGTCATCAACCATGGGGTCATTATGCTAGGATGAGTCAGCACTAAGGAGCATGTATATAAGGGAGGGAAGGAGCTATGAAATAGTAAGGGGAAAAAAAACAAAAGAGAGAGAGAGAGAGAGAGAGAGAGAGAAGCAAGAGAATACAGCAAAAATATGAGGAAAATAGTAAGACTCAATATTAAGGTGAGTTATACTATACCTTGAGTCACCATAATATATTTTATGTATGTTTTGACTTACCATAATTTACTTTATACAAGTTATGTTTCATAAATTATATTAATATTTCAATTACGTGGATTATTTTCTAAACTCTATTTGTTTAAAATCAAACCCATGGATATGTTTGTTTAAATTTTAGAAAGTATTTGGCAATGACCTTATAAACAATTATGTTTTGTAAGTACCACCATGAGAGTCCCACACCTTGGGAGACTTAAATAACCATTGGCCTCTGTTTGTCATGGATTCATTGACCTCTGTTGTGACTGTCACTTCAGTGACCTCTGTTCTGTTCTATTCTGTACCGTGGTGTAGACACCCCATTTTTGACCGACCTTGAGACTCAGACGTCACCAGTTGAGCGCTTGGTGATATTGCATAATGTGCTCGTTCAGAAGTTTCAGAGTCTTGGCCGTGAGCCCTGCCTCCGGACTTCCGAACCCTCTTCTGTGCCTTGCCTCGGTTTGTGAACCAGACTCGGTTTTCTTTGTTTCTTTTCCTAAGGGAAGGGAGAGGTCCCGTAGACCATCTCTCAGTGGCCGTGGGCTACATTTTGTGGCTGTAGGCCATTTTTCCCATTTCGGAGCCCGGTTCCCGGTTTTCGGAGCTGTCAGGCCGTGTGCCTCGGTTCGGGACCGCCTAACCATCTCCATTTGCTCTGATTTTTGGCATGCATCTTATTTACTCCCTTTTGAGGGACACTGAGGTCTGAGAGACCCACTTCGGGGCCGAATGCCACTTTCGGTGCTTAACAGGCAGTTTTCAAGACCCCGAACTGCGCATTTTGGCCCCCGAACATTCGTTTTGCATCGATTTTCGTTCATTTTTGGCAGGTACCTTTGTTTCATCACCAGGAAGGCCATAGAAGGGTGGGAGGCCAGCAATTGTTTCAGCAACCAGTTACATATCCTCCGGCGCCCTCCGACGCCCGTTTTTCTCACTTCCGGGCCAATGTTGAACACCCTTGGGCCATTTTCTTGAACTTTTAACCACATATTTGTGATGTACATACATGGGAGGACCCTAAAAGTTGGTGGTCGGCCAGTAATTCCACCTGACCCTTTTGAACCCTTCCTAGAAATGGCCTATTCTCTCTCCTGTTTCACTGTTTCCAATTTTGAACCACAGGGTTGTGTTGAGGACACCTGGGAGGACACCTATTTGTGATGGCCGGCCATTAATTCACCTTGACCCTTTTGACCCCTGGCCGGCCGGCCACCTGTAGCTTCAAAAACTGGCCGACCTCTCTCCTCACAGTGTGTACTTTACAGCTGTATAGCTGTTTTCCCCCGAAAATATCTGTATCCGGGGGACAGCTAGTGAGGGAAAGTTGTTCCTTTTTTCCCCACACTTTCCCTCCTTGCCCTCCCTCTCCTTGGTCCATATAACTGGCCTCCAGCTTTGGTCCAAGGGTTGGGAAAATTTTACTTTCAAGACTTGTATCCATATCTCCCTTTATCTCTCTCTTTCAACCAAAACAACCAAGTTCTACCACCTTTTCTTTATCACCACCTAGCATCACCACCACTACTCCATTTCCAGCAGTTTGGGGAGTTTTCCAGCAGCTAAGAGGCACCACTTCTCAAGCCAAGAAGCAGCCAGGACTTGTCTTCAAGGGTGAGTAGCATTTCCTGTCTTTTGGTCCATATCTTGTGTCATTTATAAGCCATATATGCTTGCTGTTTTGAGCTCCGGCCCTAACTGAAAGTAGCCTTATTTTGAGCTCTTTTTCACTTTTTCTTAAGGGCTCAACACTGTTTGAGCCCCCCATATTGCACTTGCTTCAATATCCTTCTTAAATACCGTTATCTTGCGTAGTATTTTTAGCCTGTGTGTGATCTGTTTTGGAGCATGATGTAAACTGTAAATAGGCTTATTTTGAGCCCCTCTTAAACATTGAAGAAGGGATCATCACTGTTTGGGACCTCCATCTGCCACTTCATGTTATATCCCTCTTCGGTCCCCATTTTTGCATGACTTGGCAGCCCCTTGTGCTTCTGTTTTTGGTCATTTTACAGAACTAAAAATAGTCTTATTTTGGCCCATTATTCATGTTTCATTAAGGGAATTTTATGGTTTGGGACCTCCATCTGCCACTTCATGTTATATCCCTCTTTGGTCCCCTTTTCTTGCATGATTTGGAAGCCCATTATACTTCTGTTTTTGGTCATTTTACAGAACTAAAAATAGTCTTATTTTGGCCCATTATTCATGTTTCATTAAGGGAATTTCATGGTTTGGGACCTCCATCTGTCACTTCATGTTATATCCCTCTTTGGTCCCCATTTTTGCATGACTTGGCAGCCCCTTATGCTTCGGTTTTTGGTCATTTTACAGAACTAAAAACAGTCTCATTTTGGCCCAACGGGACAGCATAACAGCTTAAAATAAATGCTGACACACAGCCTTGGCGTAACAACCACAGGCGATAAGCAAACCACACTGTCCTCAATCACTGATTATTATGCCCGAATCACTGTCCCCAAAGACTGAATCTGATACTAAGATAACTGATTAACTCACTTGTAAAATAGCTGAACTGATGCCCCCAGGCGTTGATACCCAACTTGCAACACGAAGCCATGCATTCCTGTAGAGCGCTATTCTAAAAGCACATACAAGTAAGTGAGGGTCAAAAACACCCCTATCGTTGGGGTTAAGGGGGGTTTTCCCTGTTCCTATTTTGTCAGAGCTAGGGGTATTCACTAGCCAACGCTAGCGGTTTCAAACAATAATAAATCCGGTAAGAATGTCCTGTTTGGAATGGTCACTATGGATTCCGAATACTGCACTAGTCGACATAGCTCAAAAGGGTGCCCGGTAAACTGGGTTTGTGTTCCCTCTGGCAGAGAGCCCACAACCGCTGTCACTTAGTACTATGCGCCTATGACAAGCAAGCCTCCGGCAAACCGATGTCAGGAATAGCCATACGAACACTGGAGTGTCATAGCGCACCAATGGCATAATGGCAATGCAAAGAGACACATAAAGTGTAGTCAAAAACAAGAATATCACTGAGTTCGAGTCAAGTTCTCTAATTCCCCTAGCGAGAGTTCGTGCAAAACATGTAGACGTCCCTGGGAACCCCCGACCCCGCGCCGTAGAGGAGACGGAAGTCCCTTTGTTTCAGTTTGATCAGCTACTGCTCAGAGAACTCCAAATTGTCACGGTTCTTAAAATCTAACTCGCAAAGTGCAGTAACCAAAATCCGCAAATAAGTTAAAATGCATTGAAAAAATGATTTTGATAAAGAAGATGCCAAACATGGACTGCTTTGCCGATATATGAGTTCGCCACCTAAATGTTTTTCTAATGAGGGAATTTAGGAAACTCCTGACTCGGTGCCATAAGGCAACGGTCCTGTCATCCCAAAGTTGCCTCGGCTCGGGAACTTGGGTACGATTGGGAAGGTACGTCATGAGCACCACCCGCTCGCCATGATCAAGATCGGACCACTACATGAACCGTGATAGTTTCGTTTTGAAAACATTGTGCGTTCTGATTCCGTGTTATTAGCCTGATTACTATGTGATGCGCACAGCATAACAAGTATAGACTGCGATCGGCCTGTAATTGGAAACAAACACAAGTCTTATTATGCGTCATTGTTTTGAAAAGTTCACGCAAGGTGCTTTATAAATGAGATTGCACCGGGTGGCTAGAAAGATACTGCCGATTAGGGTTAACACAGATGATTATTCTCAATTCAAGATAAACCCAACTCACCCACAGTGCATTAGGCATTATTACATAATAAGCAATAGCCTCATGGTACATGCAATTGTTTTCAGGCACAATAACACACATGCAAGATGCTTTAAAGGCATTTAAACACTCACCATGTACTCCAGCCAAAAAAGGACTAGTTAGAATCATGCATGGATCCTAATTACAGTAAATTGCGCTAATTGCAACACATGCAACAATCAACTAATAGCAGCTCGGCTATCTAAAGCAGTGGAATATGAATTGGCACATGTATTCAAATATATATTGAAAACAAATGCAGTTAGTATTGAATGCGCGAGCCCGTGCATGAAAACAGATGAATGAATGCAACATGCATCATACTGTATGCTGTAATTGAAATATTGCCCAATCTACCATCATAAGCTGGTAAATAAAAGAAGAAAGACGTTGGGGTTGGAAGACATTACATCAAGCACTCACGCACACTTTATTACAACATTGCCCTCGCGACAGAGGGTCCGAAAAATATACAGGCGCCGAATAAAAAGAATATTACAGTCCAAATAATACAGTCCAAATAATAACAAATTCCTAATTAATAATTAAATTAACTAAGAAAGCTGTAAAAACTGGCGTGCAGCCAGGACTGCCTTGCTTCTGATGGAATGATGACATGTCTGGGCTGCCTTGCGCGGAAATTCCACCTGGGATGCCCAATTACCTCCTTGTTACACCTTTTCTTGAAATGCGCGCCAAACCAAAAAGTTGTTGATTCTTTCATTTTGCTGCAACAGAGAGGCAGGAAGGGGGCATGTTGGCAATGTATTTCACAAATATATTGCATTGCCTCGATCCTCGTGCCACCATCACGCAATCATTGCATGATGGCAGAGGAGTTGAATGTGCAACTCAATATAGAATGAATGCAATATAACACAACAAAACCTAATCCATCATGTGGTTAATCCGGAGTGTCGGTGACTTGGAATTGAGACACGTTCCGGTTCACTCGAAGTACGGCAAACGCACCTCGTTTCCCGGTGCCCGGGCTAACGTCCTATCCCGAACACGATGCATATGCATGACATGCATAAAATGCAACTAAGATACAATCCAAATTACACAATGTTATGGAATGGCATACACGCTACACAGGTATATAACAACCGAGCATACACGATGCTATGGATGAAATGGCATACGCAATGCAATAATGGGCTTACACCATGAGAGAGCCTTAGCCACACTCCACATAGAGGCCATCAGATGAAAACAAAGACAACTCGAAATGCATGCACGCGTGCACGCAAACCGAGGACGACCCTCAGCACCGAAACCACTCTAAGAGACATGGCAAGACATGGAATTGATATGCAAACATGCAAAAATCAGCAGCAAAATGAGGGGCAAAACAAGCCCCGAATCATGGCCAAAATTGATCACCCAAGCATGGAATTTCTCCCAAAATGCAAGATTAAGTACGTGAAATGGCGGTACAGCATGTACAAAGCATGTCATATATAGTACATGGCAATGAAAAGACAAGGAATCAAGGAAGCCCCTAAAATAAGCATTTTTACAGTTCAAAAGCATGGCCAAACAGCAAGCACAAATAGGCAAACTAGTATGCAAAAAGGCGCTAAATGTTGAGATAATGAAACAACTCACAGCTGCTGACCCCCAACAGAATTTAGGGCCCTTCAACAAAGCTGAAGCAGGGCCCAGAATATGATCTTTTACATTTTATGGAAAACCACAAAAACCAGCATAGGTATGGATAAATTCTCATGCCAAAGAAATGGGCCAAAAATGGCCAAAGAAGAGCAAGTTAGTATTCTGGCCTTAAAACAACAAAGGGGCCCTTCAACAACATTGAAGAGGGGCAAAAAAAATCATTTTACAGTTGAGGTCCGGACCCAAAAACAGTATGCAGAGATATGTCAAAAAAGCTATGCCCAAAATGAGGTCAAAAGTAGAGAATAACATGAAGTGTATAAAGATGCCTCAAACATAAAGGCCCTTAATGAAACGATTGAAGAATGA
>NW_021025702.1:1186284-1203516 GCF_004153795.1 Camellia sinensis
AAGGAAACTACCGCTGAGGGCACAAATCATAACAAACCCCTCTACATTTCCCGTGGAATGTAAGGATAAGTGGATACGGTGGTACTGGTTTGATACCGGGTCTGCTATTAATGTCTGCCCGCCAGAACAGCGTATGCAATCGGGTTGAAGCCCGCGGACTTCGTCCCGACCACTCAAGTAATCAGAGCATACGATAATACCAGCAGGGAAGTGATGGGGACTGTCAGAATTCAAACCAAGGTTGGTCCAGGACACACACAACATTGAATTTCATGTCTTAGACGTTCCCGCAACCTTTAACCTACTTTTGGGGCGACAGTGGTTACACCAGGTCAAGGCAGTCTCTTCCACTCTACATCAGATGCTAAAGTACCCTCACGGGAAGGGGGTAGCGATTGTTTTTGGAAATTCCTCATCCATCCACCGCCGGAAGTGTCCACACTTGTATTGGAAATCGAGCACGGCACGGAGGATGTGTTTTTATCGGGGTTCACTTTGGCTGAGGCTCGAGTGGTACAGAATGTAATGGCTGTAAATGAGGGGATGTACGTCAGTGCTCAATCTGTCTACCTCATGAACAAGCTACAACACATCCCGGAATGGGATTGGGAAGAAGCGGCCAGAAAGACGTCGCAGTGTTGGCCGAAGTGCCACACAACCCTCACACCTTTGGATTGGGTTATCTGCCCACCAAAGAGGACTGGGTGAGGAAGGGTAAAGAGATGGCCGGAAGAGCCAGAGCAAAGAAGGCTGGGAAGCCTTTTGAGTTAATGCATAGGCCCATCTGGGGTACCCTAAACGGACGCTTCGTTCGGAGAGGGGAAGACTTTCCATTTTGCGGCTTCCCAGAACCATGGCTGAACGAGGAGAGGAAGCGCGTGCCTGGTTTCGAGATCTTCTTCGACTTGCAATTATCTGGGATGACGTTGCCGGAAGCGCAAACAGACCCACCAACTGAGGTTGAGCAGTGTAAAACAGTGGATTCTGAGAGCACCGAATTGAGATGGGGTAGCACTGGCGTGTCTACTTTCAGATCCTTCGATCGACCAAAGTGCTTGGGGGATAACTCCTCGGTTTCCATGATTGGAGATGAAACAGCTGCGGCTTCCAGCGACTATCTTGGATGCATCTATCGCACCCTCTCTCATTTGGCAGTACGAGGAGGGATTTTGTGTCCAGCAACACCGGTCAAGTAGTGAGCCGGAATCTGATTCCACCAGGTGGAATCAGATTCCAGCTCGACTGAGTCTGAGTCTGGTAATCCTGGGGATGATAACCCGAATACCACAGTTATGTCCAGGTCGTCTTTTTCTTTCTCATTTGAGTCTGTTGTAACCCAGAATTTGGACGATTTGGATGAGCTTAATGAGAATCAAGTAACTGTGGTTTCTGAGTACTTTTCTGTGCCCTTAATTTATTGCATAAATTCAGACTTTCAAAATTTTGATGAAAACGACGATGACGAAATTCCTCCGGTTTTGCAACGTTTAATTGAGCAGGAACAGGAGAGATTTTTCAAACCCTTAACAGATGAAATCATTATCGTGAACATTTGGTACTGAGGAGGACCCGCGGCTGGTCCAGATCGGGTCCACGCTGTCTTCAGAGGAACGCGAGCGCTTAGTCGCTTTATTAAAAGATTTCAAAGATGTTTTCGCGTGGTCCTACGAAGACATGCCTGGGATCGATCCTGAGATTGTACAGCACCGGATCCCCCTTTCCCCCGAACCCGACCTGTTAAGCAGAAACTCCGAAGGATCCACCACGACTGGGCTCTCAAGATCAAAAGAAGAGGTCACCAAGCAGATCGATGCAGGCTTCCTGTAGGTATCCGAATACCCGACTTGGTTGGCCAATATCGTTCCAGTGCCGAAGAAGAATGGCAAGATCCGGGTATGCGTAGATTTCAGGGATTTGAACAGAGCAAGTCCGAAGGACGATTTTGCCTTACCGCATATTGATGAATTGGTGGACTTCACAGCAGGGCATGCTTTGCTCTCATTCATGGATGGCTTCTCAGGGTACAATCAGATAGTGATGGCACCAGAAGACAGAGAAAAGACTGCATTCACCACCCGTGGGGGACTTACTGCTACAGAATAATGCCATTTGGGTTGAAGAATGCCGGAGCTACTTATCAACGGGCCGCGACCACGAATATTACACGACATGATCCACAAAGAGGTTGAAGTGTATGTGGACGACATGATTGTCAAGTCCAAGGAAAGAGAGGGCCACTACACCGCCTTGCAAAAGCTCTCAGGGAATTCCGGTTGCGGCTAAATCCTCATAAATGTACTTTCAGTGTTACAGCGGGAAAAATGCTTGGGTTTCTGATTACACAAAGGGGCATCGAGGTCGACCCTTCAAAGATCAAGGCCATCCTAGAAATGCCACCACCAAGGACTGAAAAGGAGGTGCGAGGCTTTCTGGTAAAGTGCAATTCATAAGACTGTTTATCTCAAAATTAACCTTAACTTGTGAACCACTTTTTGGTCTCCTGAAGAAAGGCAAGAAGTTCAATGGGACGGCCGATGCAAAGCTGCGTTCGAACAGATCAAAGAATATCTTCAGAACCCGCCCGTGTTGTCGCCGCCAGAGCCGGGGAAACCGTTGATTTTGTACCTTTCGGTGACTGAGACTACAATGGGCTGCATGCTCGCACAAGAATCGGAGGATAAGGTGGAGAAGGGCCATCTACTATCTGAGTAAGAAGATGTTGGCTATGAGACCTGCTACACTCCGCTCGAGAAGGCTTGCTTAGTTTCTGGTATGGGCTACCAGGAAGCTGCGGCACTACTTGTTAGCTCACTCCGTAATGTTGGTTTCACGATTGGATCCCATCAAGTACCTTTTCGAGAAACCAACACTTACGGGTAGGCTAACTCGTTGGCTGCTGTTGCTCTCCGAATTCGACCTGAAGTATGTGACACGCAAGTCAGTCAAAGGAAGAGCAGTAGCGGAGTTCCTTGCCGACCACCTGGTTGAGGGGATGAAGCAGTTGAGTACCTATTCCCAGATGAAGCCATTTTGCCATCGACGACGAATATTGGACGATGTACTTTGACAGAGCGTCAAATCAGTATGGGTATGGGATAGGAGTGTTGCTGATAGCACCCGACAATTCCCGTATCCCTTTAGCCTTCAAACTCCAGTTCAAAGTCTCGAACAACGAAGCAGAGTATGAGGCGTGCATTGCCGGCCTAGAAGCGGCCTTGGAACTAGGGCAAGACGTTTGGACGTTATCGGGGATTCAAACCTCGTTGTATCTCAAGCAAACGGAGACTGGAAAGTCAAGGAAGAAAAGATGATGATGTACCACCAAACTTGGACTTGTTAATTCCTCGGATTGAAAAGCTAAAATTTGCTCATCTTCCAAGAGAGAACAACAGGTTCGCAGATTCTCTAGCAACTCTATCTTCCATGATAGAAATCCCATTTGGAATCCGGATGCGTCCAGTCGTCATTGACCAGAAATTTGCACCAGCCTATGAGTCGATTGCTGCTATAGATGAAGTTCAGGACGAGAACCCCTGGTATTATGACATTTGGAATTTCTTAGAAAAGGAAGCGTACCCGCCAGGGGTAAATGCCAAGGATAAAAGGGCAATCAGAAGAATGGCCGTTCAGTTCATCATCTGTGGGGGCAAACTGTATAAGAGAGGTCATCTGGGAATGCACAAGCTGTGCGTTGAAGCCGAAGAGTCAAAGCGCCTGATGGAGGCCATCCATGGAGGAGAATGCGGTGCGCATATGAACGGAGTAATGCTGGCACGGAAGATCCTCAGACAGGGTTATTACTGGTCCACCATGGAGGAGGATTGTATTAGTTTTGTTCGGCGATGCCACAAGTGTCAAATTCATGCAAACCGCATGAACATCCCGCCGTCGAAACTGTACAACATGACTTCGCCATGGCCATTTTTAGTTTGGGAATCGATGTGATCGGGGCTATCACTCCGAAGGGGTCAAATGGGCATGAGTTCATCCTGGTTGCGATAGATTATTTCACGAAATGGGTCGAGGCCCAATCATATGCGGTGTTGAAGGCGTCACACGTTGCAAAGTTTATCAGAAACAACATCATCTGTCGTTATGGGTCCCAAACGAGATAATTTCAGATAATGGTTCCCACTTCAAGAAGGAAGTGATAGACTTGTTGGAGAAATACAACGTGGCTTTCCATAAGTCATCTACATACCGGCCGCAAATTAACGGAGCGGTCGAGGCCGCCAATAAGAATATCAAACACATACTGCAGAAGATGGTGGAAAACCTACCGGATTGGCCAGATAAGCTGCCATTTGCTCTGTGGGGCTACAAGACTTCAATCAGAACTTCTACCGGAGCGACTCCGTATTCATTGGTTTATGGGATGGAGGTCGTTCTACTATCGAGATTGAGGTTCCGTCATTACGAGTATTGGCTGAGTGTCAAATAGCCGAGGCAGATTGGCAGCAGAGCAGATTTGAGGAACTCATGCTGTTTGACGAAAGAAGACTGAAAGCATTGTACCATATTCAAGGCTATCAGTGCAGAATTCCCGGGCTTTCAACAAGAAGGTTAAGTCCAGGAACCTAAAAAAGGGAGATTTGGTGCTCAAGGACAACCGAGCTCCCATCCACGACCCAAGGGGCAAGTTCAAACCCAATTGGACCGGTCCTTACATCATCAAAGCTATCTGGTCAGGTGGAGCTGTGGTTCTGATGGATCTAGATGGCCTAGAGTTTTCACAACCAATCAACATGGACAAGTTGAAGAAATATTACCTTGAGAGGCTCGCTAGGCCGAAAACCCGAAAGGGCGACCTAGGCAAAAGTTAGAGCACAAAAAATTGGAAAATATAAAAACTAAGCTCGCAAGGTTGAAAACCCGCAAAGGGCGGCCTTGGCAAAAGTTAGAGCGCAAAAGGAGAGTGAAAATACTCGAGTGAACCTAAGCCTGAACTACGTAAGGCTTGATTCCCATATTTGGGATACGTAGGCAACTTCACCTTAAAGTTCAGCCATAAAACTCTTCCCCGATCAACTTTGTCCATTTTGACCATCTCGGTCATCTTTATCCATCAGCATTTATCGCGATCTCCGGTACAGTGCTATTCAGACTAGGGGCAACTTTCCGTTACCGCGACAGTGCAAAGCTATCCAGACTAGGGGCAACTTTCCGTTGCCATGCAGTGCCGCGGTACTCTTCAAACTAGGGGCAACTTTCCAGTTGTAGGGATCTGGGGTTGTGCATCTCAGTAACAGATCTTCGGCGTGTCCATTTATAATCCATATCGAAAATGGTTTTGAAAAGTTTTAATAAAAGTTGACTTTGTTCAAATTAATCTTTTACAACTAAGACCATTTTTGAACCAGAGCGGAAAATTTTCAGTACCACAATCTTCAATTTCATTGATTTCAAAGTAGAGTTCTCCTACTCTTGCATACAATCGAAGTTGCTTTTTATTACATTCATAAAGAAAACTTGAAAGTATTAATAAAGCAATAAATTCGGGGCATAGTCAAGTCAAGTATCCCTGCGCCCCCTCCCAGAGCTGGTCAAAGCATCTGACGCCAAGCTAGGCCCAACCTGTGCCTCCTCGTTGAGCCATCCAAGCACTCGTCAGACAAAGTGCAACTGAAAGTGGGAGCAGGAGCCAGGAGCTCTCTAGTCCTCCATGCTGTGGCATACCGGGCAAGCTGTGCACCTCGGACCGGAAAGCAGTTGGGTACTCAATCCCCTCTGGTGGGCAAATCTGATCATGACCGAACTGGCGTAGGAACCAGAACGGAAAGTAGAATACACAGTGGGTTAAACCAATCAACTGGATCCCGATCAGTCGGGACATGCTATAGCTCATTGCCGGGAGATTGAGCCAAGGACAACGCCAAGCAATGCGATCTGCGGACAAATTGCCACTCCAGTCAAACCACTATCTTTCATCAAGAGCATTGACTAGGCGCTGCCGAAAGAAGTAGCCCTGAGCTGAATAGGCCGGGCAGAGTCCACAACCTGCAACTTGTCCATTAACCATACCTGGGGAGGGATGAAAAATGAGAGAGTAAAGAATAGAGAGATGTACGATGAGAGAAAGTAAGACGAGGGTTTTGTGAGAAAAACCGAGCCTGAGGGTCGAGTGATGTGAGAAAATACATATGTGAGATTGGGTGGGAAGCATTACCTGCAGCAGCAGTGGACTCCCAGGCAATGGCAAACCTAGTCGTCTCCCGGTGATAGACAGAATCCAAGCCCATCAGCGTCTCGGCCAAGGTCATGGCGATGCAGCTCTTTCCTTCTCTCAAACCTTGGGCAACTTCAATCAGACGGATGCTAGCTCCGCCGAAGCCCGAGGAAAGCAGAAAGTAAGATAGCAAACACAAGCAAAGGGCGTGTTGCCGGAAACCTTGCCAATAATGGTTGCTGCGGTCACCGGCGTCGGAAAAGCAATGGATCAAACCAAGGATATCCAGTTCCCCACTACAGATCAGAGATCGAGCATCATGCGCCGTGAGCCCACACATCCGCCCTAAAGCCTGGGCATGGCCAAAGCGGAGCTGGGGCAAGATCTCTTCAGAGCATTCAGACTCCATCAAAACCTGAAAATCTTCAAAGGTTGGACATACCTCTTGACCGCCGAAGCTAAAGACATGCGTCACTGGGTTCCAAAACCTCGCCGCGGCATGGAGGAAAGGGAGATGTAGCGGAGTGCAGCTCAGCGTGAATAGTGCATTCAAGCCGAAACCCCGGAAGTTCAGCTTTTCCGAGCCATCTAGAGAAGAGATCCAAGATATGAGATTTTCTGCGAGAAACGCCTCCATCTTTGTGCAAAACTAAGATGAATTAAATCAAAGCATGGAGCTAAGGCTTTTATAGAGGGAATAACACTATTCAAGAGGACACGTGTCGAAAATTGGACGGCTGCAGGCATAGGTGGCCGGCCGGCCACCTTTTCTAGCTGGCCGGCCACATTTCTCCTTTCCAACACAAAAAACTGGCCGGCCGGCTCCAAAAAGTGGCCGGCCATGCTCCAGTGTGTGCCTCTAGCCCTGTTTTACCCTCTGAGGGAAAGTTTCAAGCATTTTCGTGCAACGGACATGTTAAAAGCCTCTATTCCCCTCTGTTTCGGATGCGTTCCGGTGCCCAGATCGTCCAAAGTACACTTCACTTTGTTAAGTTTTGTTTATCGAGTTGTTGTTTTGTTTATCGAGTTGTCGTTTTGTTTATCGAGTTGTCGTTTTGTTTATCGAGTCGTCGTTTTGCTTATCGAGTTGTTTGTCGAGCTGTCGTATTTCGTGTTTTTGAGTTGTTACTCATTGTTTAAGCTTTTTGTTTAAGTCTTGTTTATCGAATTGTCAACATTATTGCATTTTGTTTATCGAGTTGTAAACTTGCTAGGGTTCTGTTATATCTTAGTAAGTTGAGTTGCTTAGTTTGTTGCGTCGGTTCACTACCTGACTTGGTGATTACACAATGCACATTCCCATTCATTTTTCATTTTTTTGCAAAATAAAATGATGCGATACGATGCTAAAAGTTTAAAATACAAACACCTTTTCAAAAGCTATTTCATTCCATTATATTTTACAATGAACAAAAGGTACAAGTTTTACAGAAAATAAAACTGCCTAACAATATGCAAAGTGCTACAAACTACTGGCAAAAAGAAAAATAAAGCAGGAAATAGCAGCATCAATGCCCTTGGGAGCGGGAATGAGAGGCACTCCTCATCCTCTTCTGCGGGACAACCTCTGCACCATCATCATCATCCGGGTCGAAGCTGTCGTCCTCAGGATCCCCCTTAGCCTCGCCTCCGCTCCCGGAACCAAGACCAGAGTCCCCCTCCTCAGCAGATGTCTTTGACTGACGGTCGGTAACCTCCTCCTCATCCTCCTCATCGGACTCCGCCTCTACGACAGGTGCCCTGCGTCTACGAGAGGATCCTCCTCGAGCTCCTCGGAAAGGCTTGGATGGCCCAGCTCCGTGAAAAGGCCTGGATGGCCCAGCTCCCTGAGAAGGCCCGGATGGCCCAGCTCCCTGAAAAGGCCCAGATGGCCCAACTCCCCAAGAAGGCCCAGGTGGCCCGACCCGCGGCTAAGCGTACACAGGGGGCATCTGAAAGTGAAAAGTTCAATACATCAGTCTCAATATGTACATCAGATGCAGATGCAAGCAAAAAAGGGCTACATGAAGTGGGTGCATGTAAACACAGTGTACAAGTGGGGTGTGTGTCAGATGTGCTCTACACAAATAGCCTACCAATGCAGTAGAAATCAGCATGTCATCAGAAGTATGATAAATGCCAGAAGACTGAAAGGTACTTGAAAGCCCATGACAGACAACTGTGCCTCCCTCCGCAAGACCATGCCCTCGAGTGAGGCTACCAATCCGACCACCTCCTCCACGTACTCTCTGGGTGGCTACAAATACAAGCTCAAATCATCAACGAATAAAGGAGTGTCTAAAGCATTTGAATGACAGATGAAAAGCAGTAGAACATACCATCGGTGAGTCGGGATCAATGGCATACCGATGACCAGGCATCGGAGGCTCAATCGGGATCGGAGTCGGAGAGATAGCTCCTAACTGCCACCCCATCAGCTCAGTCGGCATATCCGGCCACCCAGGATGAGAAAGAGTCGGAGGAATCGGGGGAACCGGTCTACCCTCACCTCTAGATGTACCAGCCCTGCTGGTGGAAGGGGCGTCTGCAGCCCGAGCCCGAGCCTGGCTAGGGGAGGGCATACCAGCAGACCTCATCATCGGGGTGCGAGCTCCCGTCAATGGAGGCATCAGATATGTATGACGGTAAGTGGCGTAGTCCCCCTCCTCGAGATGTAGCAAAGCATCAGTACCCAGCATAGCACTGACTACCTCCTGGGAAGAGAACCTATCAGCGGTCCGCATACTGACTGGGGGCGCTGCGGGAGGGTCCTTAGAAAGGTACCCCCACACCTGACGTAAGAAGCGTTCCCCCAGAAACCATGCTCTGCCAACTGGTCCTTCGAGCGGGAGCCTGTACTGGGAGGTGCCCGATCCTCCGGGATACTGAAATCGAAGACCATCACCCAAGGGTGCCCAGGGCTGCCATGTGATCTGCGGATAACAAGTGCATAAACCAATCAGAAAGTGCATAAACCAATCAGAAATCAAGAATATGCGTGGCAAATCAAAGATGAAAATGGAAGGGACGGAGAGTTCTGAAGTACCTCCGATGGGCGCACAGTGTCAAAATACTGCCGCAGATGAAGGAGAGTCTCTCGGGGTCTCGGCCGGTGCTGGCCCTCGAACACTAGTGAGTATGGGGTCATGAGGGGCCCTGCCACCTCTAACTCTGGGGCTAACGTCGGGAAATAGACGTAGACCCATAACTGAGAAAAGCAGTGCAGAATGTAAATACAAAATGATGAGGGCAAAATACAGACTGTAAAGTGCGTTATGTGTGCAATGTACAAGTAATGAGGAGCAGAAATGTAAATCAAGAGGACAGAAAGTACCTCCCAGGCTCTCCAATAACCGCTGAGTAAGTCTCCCTGCCCAGGGGAGGTCGCGCTCATATAACAGTAAAGGGTAGCCAGGCCGGCGCCACCCCAGTCGTACCGATTGACCTGTGATAGGTCAACCAGAGTGCTCAACAGATATAGCCCAACCGTGTTCCCTCTATTGGCAAATAGAGTAGTCCCGAAGAGGAACATAAGGAAACCGCGGGCATACTGCTCTGTCTCCTCAGGAGTCCCGGGCTCCATCTCCGCCCTCCGAAAATGGGAAGAGAACTAAGTGTACCGGACTCTCCCAGAAGCCCTGTCAACAGGCAGGCGGGCCCCCAACAGATGAATCCAAGCGGCCTCCCACTCGCCCATGTCCTCGTCATAAAGAATGGACCAACCTCCTATGTCCAGGCTGGTCAATACAGCGAAGTCCAGCGGGGTCATAGTCAGATCCCCAGTGGCGGAAAAATGGAAGGAGTTGGTGGTGTCCCACCATCTCTCCACCAAGGCTGCCATCAATGTCCTCCTGGCAGGACAACGCGATAATCCCATGCAGAAAGCCCCGAACCCCGCCATGTCTACTAACTCCCGGACAGCCTCCGGGAGCTCTGTATACCAATCCCTCGCGGCGGTGGAGCCATATCCCCGCACATTGCGAGAACCAACCTGCATTCAAAATGAATACATGTGTCAATATAAAAATGAATGAGCTGTGTGCCAATGAAATGAATGAGCTGTGTGCCAATGAAATGAATAAGCTGTGTGCAAGTAAACTTAGGCTGCGTGTTCAGAAAATCAGAGTTAGGGCTGTGTGTTCTACTCTCTATCAATGTGGGTTGTGTGTTCACCATCAATCTGGGCTGTGTGTTCAGAAAAATCAGAGTTAGGGCTGTGTGTTCTACTCTCTATCAGTGTGGGCTGTGTGTTCACCATCAATCTGGGCTGCGTGTTCAGAAAATCAGAGTTAGGGCAGTGTGTTCTACTCTCTATCAGTGTGGGCTGTGTGTTTACCATCAATCTGGGCTGCGTGTTCAGAAAATCAGAGTTTAGGGCTGTGTGTTCTACTCTCTATCAATGTGGGCTGTGTGTTCACCATCAATCTGGGCTGCGTGTTCAGAAAATCAGAGTTTGGGCTGCGTGTTCTACTCTTCTATCAATGTGGGCTGTGTGTTCACCATCAATCTGGGCTGCGTGTTCAGAAAATCAGAGTTTAGGGCTGTGTGTTCTACTCTCTATCAATGTGGGCTGTGTGTTCACCATCAATTTGGGCTGCGTGTTCAGAAAATCAGAGTTTGGGCTGCGTGTTCTACTCTTAGTCAGTGTGTGCTGTGTGTTCACCTTCAAATTCGGGCTGTGTGTTCGACAAATCAGTGTTTGAGCCGTGTGTTCACTTCTTAACTAATGTGTACCGTGCGTTCGCAATCAATTAATGAGCCGAGTGTTCAGAAATTCAAGTGTTTAAGCTACATGTTCAAGATGCAAACAAAGGACTATGTCATAGGCTAAACTGTGTGTTCTAGCATGGCAAAGGCACAAAATGCACGAAAAATGCAGAAAATAAAGTAAATACCTCTCGTGCCTCATAGGAGAGGTGATGCTCTGGCTCTCGCAGAAGTAGATCTCCGGGTGCTCGATCATCAAAATCAGTAAAGTGACGAAAAGTGGCCCGGGGAAGAACATGCGCCGGCGGGGTGTACCTCTCGGGAATAAAGGGTCGAACCCTCGGAGGCAAAGTCATGACATCAAAATCATCCCCGGCACCTGGAGAGCCTCCACCACGCGGAAAATTACCCGCCATTTTAACAAATCTGCAAAAGGAGCAAAAATGAGCCAAAATTGGAAAAAGTCAACAAAAGTCAACTCTCGGGAAATGAAAAAGTCAACAAAAGTCAACTTTCCGGAAAATCTTCCAAATATTGAGACAAACTCACCTCAAGTGGCGAAAATGAGAAAAGAAACCCCGAAACCAAAATTTAATCGCTTCAAAGTGCTTGAAACTGAATGTTTTCGCGAAAACAACTTGCGTGGGGCGTTGGAAAACGCGTATAAAGCCCGAATCTGAAGAAAAAAATGGTTTGGGAAGCAAGAGGAGAAGATCTCTCGGCTGAAGTTATGGGCTCCGAATGTATGGGTGAGAGGATATATATAGAAGAAAGGGAAAAGACCAAATTACCCACGGATTTGGGCAGGTGGCCGGCCGGCCACCTTTTCTAGCCGGCCGGCTGTTCACTTTTTGAAAAACTAGCCGGCCACCTCCCCTTGGGAAAATAACTAGCCGGCCATGTTTCCCACATGCTCACCTAGCTCTCTGCAAATTTTGAGGAGGATTGGAGTTCCCGAGACCTGAAAAAGGTCAAGAAAAGTGCACTTCCGGTCGCAAAATTGCTCCGCCGGAACTTCAGCTTCAAGTTCTGACATGTGTCTCATCATTATTCATCGAAATCAAGATGTATCCTTTTGAATGTGTTGTAGCCTTTCCAGGAAGTTGAATCGGAGGCCGTGATCGAGTCGCCTTCGCCAAAATACGCGTTTCCTTGCTCGTTATTTCGTAACAAACGGCCACCTTGATTTATGCTCGTTTTGCGCTGTCATGCACATAACTTGCATTCTCGTGAGCATACTTGCATTATTATGCACATCTCTCGATATTGCCATGCCTCTGTACTTGAGCATGCGTTGTCACGCACGTTCCTTTCTCGCATCGCGATGCATTCACTCGCCGGCACTGTGTGTATCAAACTTTCGGAATCACATTGAATATATGTTGTTAGCATATTGTGTTTGTTGAATTTCTCTCTTTTGCAGGCACGATATTGTATGTACGGTTCATTTGAGGCTGGTGCGGCCAGACGAATCGCGCAGGTATCGTATCTTCTCCGTGTGAGACATGGCGAGGATTGAATAATTCTCCGCATTCTTAACTGCATGAAATGTAGTTGTTGCTTTGCATTCTTGCTTAAAACTGTTGCATCTGTTTGGGAATACTTGCTTCATTACAGCTTGCTGCATTTGCATGATCATTGAGTTATCTCCGGCTCTGTGCATATCGCTTTGCATTTTTCCCCCTTTGCCTGCGGGCATGCCTGCGGGCACATCTCTGTTTATCTTGTACGTTTGTCTAACTCTTCGGCCTTGTCAAAAATGGGTCGTCTCTAGGCTTTGACATTCACTCCCGTCACGTGTGACTTCCGAGTTCTGTCAAAGAGGGGCAACTGTAGACACCCCATTTTTGACCGACCTTAAGACTCAGACGTCACCAACTGGGCACTCGGTGATATTGCATGTCGTGCTCGTTCTGAAGTTGCGGAGTCTCGGCTGCGAGCCTTGCCTCCGAACTTCGGAGCTCTTTTATGCTTTACCTCGGTTTGCGAACCAAGTCCTGTTTTCTCTGTTTTCTCTTCCCGAAGGGAGGGAGAGGTCTCGTAGACCATCTCTCAGTGGCCGTAGGCTACGTTTCGTGGTCATAGGCCATTTTCCCATTTGGAGCCCGGTTTCCGGTTTTCAGAGCCGTCGACCGTGTGTCTCGGTTCGGGACCGCTTAACTAACTCCGTTTGCTCTAGTTTTTGGCACACATCTTATTTCCTCCCTTCAGGGGAACACTGTGGCCCTGGAGACCACCTTCGTGGTCATACGCCACTTCCGTTGCTAACAGCCTGTTTTCGGGGCCCTAAACCGCGCGTTTTGGCCCCCGAACTTTCGTTTTGCATCTGTTTTGGTCCATTTTTGGTAGAGACCCTATTTTCACTTTTAGGGAGGTGGTAGGATGGTGGCCGGCCACCTATTCCCCTGAAAAACCAGTTTTCTCATTTTCTCTCTCCAAAAGCCGACTTTTTTTTAACCACATATTTGTGATGTACACACATGGGAGGACCCTAAAAGTTGGTGGTCGGCCAGTAATTCCACCTGACCCTTTTGAACCCTTCCTAGAAATGGCCTATTCTCTCTCCTGTTTCACTGTTTCCAATTTTGAACCACAGGGTTGTGTTGAGGACACCTGGGAAGACACCTATTTGTGGTGGCCGGCCATTAATTCACCTTGACCCTTTTGACCGCTGGCCGGCCGGCCACCTGTAGCTCCAAAAACTAGCCGGCCTCTCTCCTCACAGTGTGTACTTTACAGCTATATAGCTGTTTTTCCCCGAAAATATCTGTATCCGGGGGACAGCTAGTGAGGGAAAGTTGGTCCTTTTTTCCCCACTCTTTCCCCCACACTTTCCCTCCTTGCCCTCCCTCTCCTTGGTCCATATAACTGGCCTCCAGCTTTGGTCCAAGGGTTGGGAAAATTTTACCTTCAAGACTTGTATCCATATCTCCCTCTATCTCTCTCTTTCAACCAAAACAACCAAGTTCTACCACCTTTTCTTCATCACCACTACTCCATTTCCAGCAGTTTGGGGAGTTTTCCAGCAGCTAAGAGGCACCACTTCTCAAGCCAAGAAGCAGCCAAGACTTGTCTTCAAGGGTGAGTAGCATTTCCCGCCTTTTGGTCCATATCTTGTGTCATTTATGAGCCATATATGCTTGCTGTTTTGAGCTCCGGCCCTAACTGAAAGTGGCCTTCTTTTGAGCTCTTTTTCACTTTTTCTTAAGGGCTCAACACTGTTTGAGCCCCCCATATTGCACTTGCTTCAATATCCTTCTTAAATACCGTTATCTTGCGTAGTATTTTTAGCCTATGTGTGATCTGTTTTGGAGCATGATGTAAACTGTAAATAGGCTTATTTTGAGCTTCTCTTCAACATTGAAGAAGGACTCATCACTGTTTGGGACCTCCATCTTTCACTTCATGTTATATCCCTCTTTGGTCCCCATTTTTGCATGACTTGGCAGCCCCTTGTGCTTCTGTTTTTGGTCATTTTATAGAACTAAAAATAGTCTTATTTTGGCCCATTATTCATGTTTCATTAAAGGCATTTCATGGTTTGGGACCTCCATCTGCCACTTCATGTTATATCCCTCTTTGGTCCCCTTTTCTTGCATGATTTGGAAGCCCATTATACTTCTGTTTTTGGTCATTTTACAGAACTGAAAATAGTCTTATTTTGGTCCATTATTCATGTTTCATTAAGGGCCTTTCATGGTTTGGGACCTCCATCTGCCACTTCATGTTATATCCTTCTTTGGTCCCCTTTTCTTGCATGATTTGGCAGCCCATTATACTTCTGTTTTTGGTCATTTTACAGAACTGAAAATAGTCTTATTTTGGTCCATTCTTCATGTTTCATTAAGGGTCTTTCATGTTTTGAGGCATATTTTATACACTTCATGTTATATCTCTCTTTTGGACCTCATTTTGGCATAGCTTTTTTGACATATTTGCATACTGTTTTGGGTCCGGCTCTCAACTGTAAAATGATTTTTTTTTGGCCCCTCTTCAATGTTGTTGAAGGGCCCCTTTGTTTTTAAGGCCAGAAATCACTACTTGCTTCTTTGGCCATCTTTTGGCCCATTTCTTGCATGAGAATTTAGCCATACCTGTGCTGGTTTTTGTGGTTTTCCATAAACTGTAAAAGATCATATTTTGGGCCCCTCTTCAACTTTTTTGAAGGGTCCTAATCTGTTTGGGGTTAGAAGCTGTGAGTTGTTTCATTATCTCACATTTAGGGCCATTTTTGCATACTAGTTTTGCCCTATTTGTGCTTGCTGTTTGGCCATGCTTTGAACTATAAAAATTCTTATTTTGGGGCTGCCTTGCTTCTGTCTTTTCATTCCATGTACCAATTATGCATGCTTTGTATAGCTGTAAGCCATTTCACGTACTTAATCTTGCATTTCGGGAGAAATTCCATGCATTGGGTATCATTTTGCCATGATTCGGGGCTGTTTTGCCCCTCATTTTGCTGCTGATTTTTGCATGTTTGCATATCATATTCCATTTCCTTGCCATGTCTCATTAGAGTGGCATTTCGGTGCCTGAGGGTCGGTCCTCGGTTTGCGTGCACACGTGCACGCATTTCGAGTTGTCTTGTTTTCATCTGATGGCCTCCTATGTAAGTGTGGCTGAGGCTCTCTCATGTTGGTGTAAGCCCATTATTGCATTGCGTATGCCATTTCATCCATAGCATCGTGTATGCTCGGTTGTGTATTACCTCGTGTAGCGTGTATGCCATTCCATAACATTGTGTATGTTAAGATTGTATCTTAGTTGCATTTCATGCATCTCATGCATATTGCATCGTGTTCGGGATAGGAGTTAGCCCGGACACGGGAAACGAGGTGCGTTTCGTACTGCGAGTGACTGAACGTGTCTCAATTCCAAGTCACCGACACTCCGGATTACCCATGATGGAGTTAGGTTTTGTTGTGTTTATATGTGCATTCATTCTATATTGAATTGCACATTTCGACCCCTCTGCCATCATGCATCGATATGCGTGATTGGTGGCACGAGGATCGAGGCATGCATATATCTGTGAAAATACATTGCCATGCCCCCTTCTTGCTCTCTGTTGCAGCAAAATGAAGAATCAGCAACTTTTTGGAGTTTGGCGCGCATTTTAAGAAAAGGTGTAAACAGAGGCTAATTGGGGCATCCCAGTGAATTTCCACGCAAGGCAGCCCAGACATGCATCATTCATCAGAAGCAAGGCAGTCCCTGGCTTGCACGCCAGTTGTACAGCTTTCTTAGTTAATTTGATTAATTAATTAGGAATTTGTATATTATTTGGACTGTATTATTTGGACTGTAATATTCTTTTATTCGGGACTGTATATTTATTCGGACCCTCTGCGCGAGGGCAATGTTGTAATAAGTGTGCGTGAGTGTGATGTATGTCTTCCAACCCCACGTCTTTCTTCCCTTTTATTTACCTGCTTATGATGGTTAGATTAGGGTATATTTCAATTAGCATACAGTATGATAGCATGTTTGCATTCATTCATCTGTTTTGCATGCACCGGGCTCGGCGCATCATACTAACTGCATTTGTATTTCAATTCCAAGTTGAATACATGTTAGCTGTAGCATTCCATATGCCATGTTTAGAATAGCCGAGCCTGCTATAGTTGCATTTTGCATGTGTTGCATCAGGCATTTCTGTATAATTAGGACCATGCATGGATTTCTAATTAGCTTCTTTTTTTGGCTTGGAGTACTCGGTGAGTTTTATGCCTTAGCATCCTTGCATACGTATGAGTGACTGTCATAAATTGCATGCTTACCATGAGGCTAATTGCTTATGTGATATAACTGCCTGAATGCCTGTGGGTGAAGGTTGGGTTACTTGGATTGGAATAAATCATCAAATGTGTGTTTTAAGCCCACTAGATAGTGGCAAAACCATCTCTTCTAAGAGCCCACCTCTCATTTCCTAGCCCCCCGAGCTGTGAGCGAATCTGCATTTTAACCTACCTAGCGGGTAGCAACCATTTTCAAACAAACACATAAATTTCTGTTCCCAATTCAGGAACGATCCCAGTCTATACTTGTATCTTGCGCATCAACATAGTAACCATAGCTAATACCGGAATAAGAACGCACAATGTTTTTCAAAATAAATCACGTTAGTAAGGCCGATCTTTGAATCGAGCGAGCGGTGCTCACGAAGTACCTCCCCAATCTACCCAAGTTCCCGAAACCGAACGCACTTTTTATATACGGGACACGTGGCCTTTGCACCGATCAAGAGTTTTCCTAAAATTTCTCATTGAAAAATTTAGGGTGCGACGCTGTAGCTTGCAAAGCAGTCCATGTTTTGGCACTTCTTTTCGAAAATTTCGTCAAAACGATTTGCCGAGGACCTGTGGTTTTTCAGAGAGAAA
>NW_021025702.1:1203566-1244090 GCF_004153795.1 Camellia sinensis
AATTCCCAGATGTTTTTCCAGATAATCTGCCAGGGGATTTGATTGACAGGGAGATTGAATTCACCGTTGATGTGATTCCGGGTACCTAGCCAGTATCTAAAGCTCCTTACCAAATGGCTCCGACTGAATTGAATTGAAAGAAAACGTTAGCCTTTGGCACCGAGTCAGGGTTTCCTAAATCCCCCCATTAAAAAATATTTAGGTGGCGACTCTGTATCTGGCAAAGCAGTCCATGTTTGGCACTTCTTTTCTAAAAATCTGTTTTCTCAAAACGATTTGCCGGATTTGGACTCTTTGGTTCAGATTAAGAACCGTGACAAATTTGAGAGTCCTGAGCTGTAGTGACCCCAAATGAACAGAACGGGAGCTCGTTCCTCTCCCGGGGCATTCGGGGACGTCTACACGTGGTTATAGTTATTTAATTACATAATTTATGTGTTTTAGTTTCTGCCACTTTAAATCATTCGTTTATTCAAATTAAGTTCTGTTACTATTTTAGCTTAAACAACTATCCATGGTTATTTTGTATTCTCTATACTCTTGGCATAATATTTCTCACTCTACTGTGTGCTTATAGTTGTTACCCTTTCAAGTGACGAGATGTAAGGGAGACTCATAACCTTACATAGTGGAACCCGCACGAGAATTTGATGTTGAATCATTATTTTGTTTTTCTTTTCTTTTGTTTATTTATTTTATTTTTGTTTCCTTTTGTTTTTACTCAAG
This sequence comes from Camellia sinensis, assembly GCF_004153795.1. NCBI lineage: Eukaryota > Viridiplantae > Streptophyta > Magnoliopsida > Ericales > Theaceae > Camellia > Camellia sinensis. The sequence goes on from NW_021025702.1 coordinate 1,204,293, forward strand.
GCCGGTCACCGAATAATAAAATAATAAAAGTCCTATAGATGTATTTTCTTTTATTAAAATAGTAAAATGAAGTAAATTTTTTGTTTAATTATTTTTATTTCCTTTTGCCTCTACCTGCGCCATTTAATTTGCCACGATTAGAATAAAGTAATGAGTTACAATTCTAGCCCTAAGCCCCAGGGGTTGGGTCGTGACAAGATGCTTCTACCTCTCTCTCCACACCTTCTTCCAGGTGTTCATTTTATCTTTGTCTCCTACGTCTAGCCATTTTAAAGTCTCATTGGGTGTGGCAAAAATATATGTTGACTTTTTGGCTTTCGAAGGTTAATATTATAAATTTAAGCGTGCCAGCAACAATCAATTAGTCCTTAGAGAATTTATAATTGTTAAACTAATTATTAAGCGATTGTGTCGAAATTCTTTCAGCCTCAATGAAAATGACTTTTACTGATGGATTGTTTAGAAGAAAATTGTGAATAGTAACAAGTAAATATAATTCAGAAATCAAATTTCATTAAGCAAATGAAAACTTACAATGAAGTTACAATGACCCAGCCTCAATGAGGTTCACAACAACAAACTACTGAAAAACTACTCCTAGAAATTGAAGTGTAGTATAGGAATTGAAGTGCTGGAAATGTAAAGAACTGGAAATGTAAAACTAGAAAGAAATATGAAGTAAATAAATTGGTTTTTGGATCTGAGTATGGGTCCTTCATTCTGGGGCCTTTCTTGCTATTTATACTTCCCAGTGGTAACTGTCAAAGTAGGTTTCCAACCGTCGAAATGTCCTCCCATGATTGTTGAACATGCTCTCTCACAATCAGTCTTACTATGCCACTTTTGTAGTTAGGCTTCCATCCTAATTTTGAATTTAAATAAGTAACCGTTAGGCCACATCATCTTGTGTCTCTCGACTGTTCCAGTGCTACGCAAATCCATTATTACCAATACGAACTGCCACGTGTCCAACTTTGATTGGCAACTTATATTAACTTCCTAAATTGTCCTCCTCGTGCCATATGCTAAGTTGTGATTGGCTTATACAAAATATGTAGCCAACAGTTGGCAATGATGGTGGAATGATAGTGGTGGATAATGTGGTAAAAGAGGTAGTCACTACAACAAGTTGGGTCTTGAATAACGAAATTTTTTTGTCTCGAAAGAGCTAATTTCGTCACTATAGATATTTGTGATGAAATATTTTCGTCACCAGCTTCATCATTGAATGTTTGTCACTAAAAACCACCATGACAAAAAAATAATTTCGTCACCAATGAAATTAGTTCAGTGACAAAATTTTTTGTCACCAATAAAACAAGATTTTGTCGCCAAAAATTCTCATTTTCGTCACCAAATAATTATTCAATACCATATTTATAATTTTAGTTGATGAATAAATTTGTCACAAATGTTGATCATTGATGAGGAAATAATTTCGTCACAGTAAGATGTAAAGGTGACGAAATTTTTCGTCTCCAAAAGTCATACATGGGTGACGAAATATATTTATATACGTGATGAAATATATTTCGTCACCAAACAACAAAATCAATGAAAACTTCCATATATGCGCTACAATAAATTTTGTCACAAAAAATGTTTATTAATGACGAATAATCACTTTGTCATAATAACAAGTACAAATGACGAAACAAATTCGTCAATAAACCTGTTCTATATTTTATATTTCAATTTCAATTATTATTTCACAAATATCCCTGCTCATATCCAAATAGCCTTTTAATTGTACTAAGAAATCACTAGCTATTATACATCACTCCACAAAAAAAAAATCAAAAAACAATTTATATTATAAATCAAAATATATTCATCAAACAACTTTAATAATATAAACCATTAAGTATAACAAAAAACCAATAGCCTTTTAAATGTACTAAGAAATCCACTAGCTATTATACACCACTCCACAAAAAATTCACTAAACAATTTATAATATAAATCAAAACATATCTATCAAACAAATTTAATAATAATCCATTAAGTATAACAAAAAAACCATCAAAGCAAATCCCAAAATGAACTAACATGGAGTCCACAAAAAAATCAACACTTGATCTTGATTTGCAACTACAACTAAGTATCAGTTCAGGAAACAAAATTCAACAGTTGATCTTCATTTGCAAGTATACTTCCAAACGTCATCAAAAACCAATCTGCAAAGAAAATAGACAAAGAAAACATTAATATATTATCAATTACATCTAAACTCATATATAAATAATTTTATTTTATAAACCAATTTAGTAGAAATGCATCTAACAAATCAGAACTTCAAAGAGTTGAGGTGATCCTTGATGATAAAGCAACACGGATAACATAAGATGCCAAAAGATTGCAAGAATACCATATATCACTATCACTAATGGCAGAATATATATATATATATATATATATAATAGCTCCAAAATATAACGTAGCATTGAGGTACATTTGATCCACCACAATGGGTTTTTCTTGCATGTTGGGTTCTAATCTTTGAAAACAACCACCAAATCTAATTCTCTCTCACAAGTTAAAAATCAACAATCAAACTTTTGCATGCCAATCATAATAAATCATAGTCAAAAAATAAAATATGCATATTTTTCCTAATGTGTAAAGTGGTCTTTCCTATAAAGCAAAAGCCTCTTAACAATTGATCTAATAAAAATCTCTAACTTCTCATATCAGATTAACAGCTTTTCTGCACAATGTGTCAACCATAAAATTCCCTTAGCTCTTATTTACATTGTTCGAAACAAGTGATCAATAAATTGCACCAAAAGCAACAATTCAATCAAGAGACATTGCAAAATTTCTGCAAAAATAGGTGTATCTTCACAAAATAAGTCAAAACACATATTTCATTTAGTTTAGAAAAAAAAAAAAAAAGAAGCACATGTTTCCTATAGTTGCTTACTCCTAGAAGAATCTATAAACAGTCTGTCAGCAATTTACATACAAAAACCTACAACTTCTCTCAAAATATTTTGATCAGTGGAATTCAACACAAGAACCTTGTAAGACTTTTGGGTTGTACCATTGAAGCCCCTCAATGCCTCCTTGTTTATGAATTTGTACCCAACAAAAGGATTGATCAAATCGTCTTTGGTAAGGAATCATTGTGATTTTTTATTTATAAGCATGCTCATGATTTTTTTAACTCTTTGGTTTTTAATTTTTGCTGCTTTTGGCTAATGTTATTTATATATTTATTTGTATACATTTTAAAGAACAGGAATCTTACGCAAATGAGGTGCAAATAAATTTATTTGAGGCAAAATGACAACAGCAAGTCCTAGAAACTGAATTACAAAGATTAGTTCTTTTCTGATAGAGTGGCTCCTTACAGGGAGTTGAATTCTGCACCTCCCTTTTTGTAGGTGTCAGGATATGCAACTCAAGCTAACACCAGGTAAAAATAAAGTTTGCTAAATATTCCTCATTTGCTTCTTATATAGTCCAATAGAGCACAATGAAGACAATATATGATTGGTTGGCTAACACGAATTGAATGTCTGTGTCAAATAATAAGGACAGCACCACTAAGAGAAAGAAGTTGAAGCCTCAAGAACAAGAGGTAGACCAACAGATATGAATGTAAGTTGTGAGAAAGCACATGATCTCAAGAAAAGACTTCTTTACCCAGGACAGAGTGGTTGAAATGTGGCTTCACTAAGTTGAGTATAGGGAAAACCTTTAAATGGATCAATCTATTAAAAGTCCTTATTATTCTAAACCATCCTAATGATATATACAAAACAGCAGCAATCATAAAGTGATATACAAACTTGACCAACCCACTGCCTGAGACTCAATAAATGTTCCTTCATTTCTTCTACAATGAAAAACTCAATCAAAGAAACACCCATTATTAATCACATCACTAACTTAGAGCAACTTCAACACTGCCTAGCAAAAATACACAAAAAAGTAAACACATAGTCTTGTCTCTACTTTGGTTAGTGTGTATTTTAACTAGGGTCATGCTAAGTAAGAATTTTGATAATGAATCTATTTTCATTAAATACATCTTCAAACTTGTTACATCTTAGTTAATAAGTAGTCAAACTGTTGTACTTTAACTAGTATATACTAACCAACATGAGAAAAATAAAAAGATAAAACAAGCGAGACTTACCAAAAAGGCGATGTACAAGTTCATGGGATACCTCCTCCTCTAAATTGTCCTTTGAAACCTTGTTTCTTAAGAAACTCCATTATGCTTGATGTCATCTCCAAATGCTCCTCAAGCGACTCCAAAAAAGACAATATGGCAGTCCAAATAGATTCCAACAATTAGTTTTTAGGTACACCAACATAAATTTTAACCAAGGTGATTCATTGCTTAATAAAACACTCTAAATTCATGTTTTCTAGTAGTACTAATGAAATTATTACCATCTGGAACAAAGGAATGTTACTCCCCCCTATCTTCCATAACTAGAGCAGACATAGACTAGAGGCTATATGGAATGAGTCTTGAACTATGGCACTATGGATCCCTTTGTTTAGTTGTCATTTGTGCCTGACACAGGCACTAATGAATCAAATTCAGTAACATTAAGATCCAAAATTATCATCAGTAAAATTCAAAATGAAAAGTTCAGTTTCATTGCGATATTCTTGGTATTTCTCTGCTTTACCATCTACTCATTTCTCCACTGCATTTATACAGGGAAAGATGTCAATTAATAAGATAAAAATCACACATCATCAATGCTTAAAATATTTTGGCAAAGTTTTGGGTTACGCTTCACTACGACATTCTTGGTAATTTTTTTTCTTTTACCAATAACTCAATTCATTACTCTAATTGCACAAGGTGAATGTTGAACTATGTAACAGATATTACAAATGATCCTAAATGAATTAGGATTAATAGAATTGCATAGCATGATTACCTGAGCAATATTCAGACTGATGCATTCAATCCTAGAGATCACAATTGGAGAATATCAAATCCAAAAGAAAGCAATTATGGGCCCAATGTTGAGACGTCTTTTGCCATTTTATATCTTCCCACTTAGAACTTAAGGCCTATCTTGTCTCCAATGTTTGGGATCCTGCAATTCTTGGGTTGGACCAACATGATTGATTTACTTATTTAATTTACATAACTAAAAATTTAAATGAACCAAACATTACCTTAATTGTTTCTCCTATGTAATAATTGCTCAGGTAATTGTATTATATTTGTCACTCCTAGAATTATATATTAGTTAATGTAACTTACAAATGCTCACCCAAACAACCCATTCTCATAGAGGTAATAAGTGTTCACATAAATAATCAATTGAAATTGGGTTGGTCGTGGAAATTGAGATATGAACCTAGCATGGAACTCTTCATCACAAATTCAAGACACATTTTGAGTCCCACTCAATGGCCTTTTTCTGAGGAGAAAAAGAAAAAAGAAAGGTATTTTTCATAAAACAAAATAATATAACAGAAAACAGTTTGTAATTAGCTTATTAGTTACCTATGCAATTGATAAGGATGCGATTAACTTTGTGTGCTTTCAAATGGATGCAGGGTTCCTTTAGAAAATTCATACATACGAAACCGCTCCAAAAGTTCAAAAGGCCTGCAAACAATATCAATAAAGTATATCACTAATGTTAGAATCACATAGAAAGCAGGTACATGTAACTTCAAGAAGATGAAATGAGCAGAGAACATTGTCTGAAATAGAAATTCAGCCTCAACAATGCACTTGGTCGTCGTAACCTGATGCTGGCAAGTGTTGTCCACCCCCAGCCCAGTGGCGAAGGTTTGAGTGATGAGAATCAGCCTCTTCACGAAAAAGAGGGGTTAAGATTACAATTACATGAGCAATTATTAAAAATAAAAGTCTATTTATTGATTGAGAGAGCAGATAATGCCTTCACCTACCTAGAAATTAAAAGTAAAAACAGATAACGCCTGATTATTCTTTGTGCATTTGGTTTCTGCTTTCATTTTTTCTTTAATCATTTCAATGGATACAAGTGCTTATCGGTGGATAGATATCATAGATTTATAAACTCCATTGCTGATTGTATATATCTTATCCTGTTTAGTGCCCTGTAAGCTTAACAGATAAAAAATAATGATATGATGCACTGAAATTAAACATACCAAAATAATGATGTGATGGTATGGTGGTGGTGGTGAAGCGATGGCGATGCTCACAAAAAGTGTCCAAAATGATTTTTAAAAAATTATACACACATTTATATAGTCATGTTTTAATCCACCTCTAATGTTGTGGAATGAACCCCACTCTTCACTCATCATCTCTCTCTCTCTCTCTCATTAGAATTCAAAAGATAGAGATGACATATTAGAGGATGTAGCAAGGAGTTGAAAAAAAGAGTTCAAGAATCCAAGTTAGAGATAGTGAGAGATTTAAAAGGTACAATATATGTAATTGTTTGGTTTTAATTTTATAATTAGTTTTTCAAATGTTTTTTTAAAAAGTAAAATTAATCTCATAAAATTGAACACCGAAAAAATATTATTTCCAATAAATTAATATTTAGTTTTTTTCAAAAAAAAAAAATTTAAAACTACAACAAACAAATGTGTTGGAGTCTATTATAAATATTAAATACACTAAAATATTATCAATTTCATAACACTTTAATTTTGTGGAGTGCTTTTTCTATTACTACAATATTATTATATATAAATACACACTCTAGTAATTTTTTTTGATGGGTCCAGCCTCTGTCCAGTCCGAGATCGGATTGGACCGTGCTGGTGGGCCCTTACAGACTCACCACGAATCCCATTTTGAAAATCTGAACCGTTCAATATGTAGAACTCGTCGAGTACTGCATGCCCGTGAAAAATCACATTGATTGGATATCGATAGCTATGTGATCAAATCAGTTTTGTATTAAAAAAATGGACGGTAAAAAAATTAACGGTTGATAAAAAACTGTTTTATTCACATAGCTATCGATATCCGATCAACATGATTTTTTACAGGCATATAATACTCGATGAGTTCTACACATTGAACGATTCAGATTATCAAAATGAGACCCATGGTAGGTCTCCACAGACCCAACAACACGGTCCAGTCCGGAAGAAGCCGTGGTCTTTTTTGATCTCCACACTGTAGTAATTCGTTGACAAAAAATAGCTGTACGTGAATTGGCGAGAGAGCCTCTTCAGACAAGCTGGCAGAGTCTGAACCTTAGGCGTTGTGGGCTTGTGCAAACAAGCGGGTTTGGACAAATTGGCGGGTTCGGGTTACAATTGCCAGCTCGATTTATTAGTAAAAGAAGTTGTTTGTTATTAAATTAAAAATTTTAGAATGAGATATAATTTATTAAATCAGATAGGGCAATTTGTATTTTTAAATAGTATTTGTAATTTACCTAAACAAAAATGATAAAAGACAAAATATTTAGTAATTTTTAATTTTTTTCTCAAAATTTTAATGTCTGTTTAATACAACTTTAAATTGATTTTCCTTTTAAAGTTTGGGTTTGGTTATGGTGTGCAACTTACACCTTACACCTTATATCTTACACTTACACCTTACACTTACACCTTTTGTAAAAAATTAAACCTTACACTTACACCTTTTTTGAGGTTGCACACCATGTGCAACCCACTTACACCTTACACCTTTCACTTACACCTTACACTTACACCTTACACCTTACACCTTACACTTACACTTTTTGTGTAAGTGGCACATGGTGTGCACTTGCACACTTAAGAAAACTCCTTAAAGTTTAAGCCTTGTTCGAGAAGTGGCTATAATAGCCAAAAGTTGAAAATTTAGTATAAATCATCACATCACTTTCTCTATTCTTTTATACATTTTTTCATAAAATAATTAATTTCTAAACGAACAATTACAAAAAGAAGCCAAACAAGATAATTACCCACACAAAAAAAAATGCAAAACAAACTCTCAATATCACTGTTGGTTTTTTATAAAATTAATTTTTAAGACTGCGTAACAAAGAGGATTTTTTTTAATATTCTAAAAAATAATTTTTTTCTCAAACTAATCTACTTTTTAAAAACGCAAGTTCAATATGATATCATATTTTGAATTTGCGATTTTAAAAAGTTAATTTGATAAATAATTTAAAAGTTAGTATTTTACATAAATAGTTTAATTTTTTAGAATATTCACCCAAAAAAAAAACTCGGCTAACAAATGCCTTGTACAAAAGGGGAAAAAAACAAAATTTAAAAATTTAAAAAACGAATTCAAAAAAGTTAAATTTTTGTAATTTCAAATATAAAAAAATTAAAAATTATGATAAGGACAAAAAAAACAACCAAAACAAACCAAAAGTTTTTAAAATTTTATTTTCTAGTTGATCTAATCGAGTAAAACTCAAGAAATATATTTTAAAAAACTTAGAAATTTTGAAAAAACATTTAAAATTTTAAAAAAAAAAAATCTCAAAAAACCCATCTCCAAACACTCGCTAGACTCGTCTATTATTTGGTTTCTTGATAGGAAAAATTATACTGTAGATTAGGTTCACTTTTCCAAAGTAATTATATAGACATCAAAAAATTTATTTAATAATTAGAATTTTAAAACTTTACTATTACCTTTACTTTTTTTTCAACCCATACACTAATTTATTATTTTCCCTTTTTGAAATAATTTTATTTATTTATTTTTATCTTTGTCACCATAGGAAAATATTTTATTTTAGGAGTATATATTATTATTAAAACATTTTTGTATTTTATTTCTCATATAGAATGACATGTTTGGTTATTTATTAAATATGTTGGATTCCACATATATGCATATTATTCATTCTATAAATACATATAAAAAATGAAGTTAGAAGGACGAAGAAAATGTAGTGATAAAAAAGATTTCTCTTTTGTTTATAATAAAAAAAAATTAAAAACATTTTTTTTTACTCACTTCCGTGTGTAAAGAAAATATTGTCTTATTTTAGTCCTCATATTATCAAATTATTTTCAATTTAATTCAAATTAAAGTATCATACTTGTATGAAAGGAAAATATTTTTCTGACTCATATATTTATATGCAATGGAATATTTAAGGAATATTTTATTATTAAAAATATTGAATTTGGTTATAAAGTTTAAAAAAATGTAATTAATTGATTGTTGGTTTAACCCTATGATGGGTCCATTGTAGGAGTGTGTTATCTATTTATTTCAAAACTCATAATCAAACTCTTTTAAAAATTTAATTCAAAAAAATAATTTATCATTTTGGTCTAAAAAATAATTTATATATTTAAAAAATATCTAAAATAAATATAATTTTTATCTTTCCAAATAATAGGTGACGATTGGCAATTGCCAAAAAAAAAATTACATTGTTCTAGTCAACTGGATGGACGTTCGGGAGGATGATCGGATAGATCTAAAACAAAAATTCAAAAACTGTCTAATTTACCAAATATGTTTTCAAAATGTGTTTTGAAATTGATTTAGAATCATGATTTAAAAACTTCTACCAAACATAGTATTCAACTATGAGGGTAGAAAATTGATTAGAGTTGCACACCAAACACAGCCCTGATCTTTGTAATTCCAAAATCACGATTAACCACAGGTAACCCCACAAATTAACCATGATTAAAAAAATAATGATTACTTGCCAAAAAAAAAAAGAGGAAGAGAGCAATTAAGTTTTGAAACGGTTTACACATTAATTGCACGTAAATTATCAATAAATCTTAATAGTTAGTTTTAATTCCTATTAAGTTTTGAAACGGTTTACATATTAAGTCTTATTAAAAATAAGTTATAGCAAAATCGTCATTAAAAATAATTTTTTGTGATGATTTTTTATTGTTAAAAATTTACAATTAGTAACTTTTTTTGTCACGATTTTTATAAATTATAACTAAAACTTACAATTAGTGACGTTTTTCAATGACAAATTTTTTAAACTATCGCTAAAAGTTAAAAACTAATAATTTTTTTTGACGATTTTTTTTAAACTGTTACTAAAATTTATAATTAACAACATTTTTTGTGACAAAATCTTCAAATTATCGCTAAAAATTAAAAATTAATGACTTTTTAAAATAATATTTAATGAAAAATATCATTAATTATTATAAAACCAATTGAATAGTAAATTTATCTATTAAGATTTACACATAAATCCCTAATTGCAATTCGAGCCGCCAGTAAACATTAAACCAATGAGTAATGTTAGAGACTCCAAAAGTTTTATCAAGTTTTTTTATCAAATGTTTCACATGGGTGTGGGACCCATATTATATGTTGGAACAATTTGTCTTGAATTCTTCATTTAGTGGTCTTTGGGTCTTCAAAGCTTGGTAATGAACTTGTCTATGTAGAACAGAAATTGGTGCATTAAGTTACGTTACTTAGTCACTTTCCTAAAGAGAATATTTGTACCCACCAAAAGGTATGCAGGAGGTTACAGCAAATTCACCTTCAGAATACAATAAAGCCTGATCCAAAAATCAAATCTACCGACGTCTGCACTGACGATAGTAGATCAGAATACTCTTGATATAATCAAGAAAACCAAGATATTGATAATCAAGTCTGCAGAATTTGATTACCAGTAAGAAAAGCAGAAACTTACTTAAGAAACTCTTGATCGAAAACTCTAAATCAAAAGGGAGAGAGAGAGAGGGAGAGAACTGCAAGAATGCTTTCTGAATTTTGGATCATTGAAATGGCTATTTATAGGCCTTAATGCATCTAATCGAATGGTCATGACCCTTGATCGCACCCAATCAGATCTGACCGTTGAATCGACGATCTATGGTGCAGATCATTCTCACACCGAATAACTGCCTTGACTGATCACACCTGATCACGATCGGGTGCCATCTCATCTGTACAATCGCGCATATCTCCAATCAACGGTTATGATCAAACCGTTCCAGATCAGACACGCAACTATTCGATCAGCTAGTTGACTCATCACCAACAGACGCCACATCATTGCTACGTAGAGCTTATTGTATTCCACGTCACCTATGCCACATTAGATCCAACATGTCCGATGCAAATAAGAAAACGCCCTCAAGGCGCCTTGCGTCCGTGTAAGTGCAAAGTGCGCCATCAAACGTTACACAGCCCACGCCACGCTCGTGCACGTGTGCAAATGATCTGCACCAAAAATCCCCAAGCCTATTTCAAGTTTTCCAAAGAAAAACAAAAAAAGTTTTGAAAACACCCAAAAACTAAACAATAAATTTGAAAACTCATTTTAAAAATTCCCCAACACTATATGGATCCTATATGAGTCCCACGTCTATGTAAGACATTTAGTAAAAAATTGATAAAATTTTTAGGATCTCTAGCATTACTTTAAACCAATATAGGTGAGGTCCATGCTTGCATAGAGACACATGGCATATGATTAAGGGAGAGTTCATGCTTTCCAGACTCGGACAAGCAGTGGTTACAGCTAGGGCTGGGCATAGGGTTATCTGAACCGCCGAACCCGAACCGATCTATATACAAATGGATAGTTTTGCAAACACAATGCGAGTGGATGTGATTTGAAATATGACATAATTGTGGGGTGCGGGTATTATGTCGGGTTGCGGGTTTAACCCGCATCCGCAAGAACCTAGCCACATTTAGACTTTTTTTTTAAAAAAAAATAAAATTAAAACCTGGACTGTTGTTATTTTATTATTGCATTTTGGATAAATGTAAAAGTTAATGAATAATTACTTTTAGGGAAGCTTAGAATTTTGAATGATTTTACTTTAATTGTATTGTTGGGTAGTAAATAGTAAATGAAATTAATAATTTAGTTTAGAATTTTGAAAAATGTGCTTGTGTTAGTTTATGATTTGATTTAAAAGTTTAAGATCTATACTATATATATAACCAAATGTAGTTGTTTTGTCAAAAGCCTCCAAATATTTATTCCTAAATTCTCATAATTTTAAAACACTCTCTTTCCTACGTGACAACCTTATTTGATTGTCTTTCATGTTTTATATTTTTCTTCATTTTTTATTTGTTTGATTAATTAAAATTAAAATTAATTTCATTACTTATGGATAAAGATTTGAATTTCAAAATTCCTCCATATAGATAAACATATAAAAACTGAAAATTAATTTTATAATCTACAGATAAAGATAAAAAATAAACAATTAATTTAAAAAAATTAATTTCATAACTTATAGATAATTTAAAATTTCTTCCCATAAATAAACAAATAAAAGTTGATAAATAACTTATAAAAATTAATTTCATGGCCTACAAATAAAGATAAAGATTAAATAATTGATTTTTTTTTAAAAAAAAACAAAATTACTCTCTTTCCCCCCCCTCCCTCATTTTGTACTTTAATTAATTTCATTATAGATAAACATATAAAACTCATAAATAATTTATGAAAATTTATTTCATGACCTATAGATAAAGATAAAAAGTTTAAAAATTATTTAAAAAAATAATTTCATGACTTATAGATAAATAAACATATGAAAATTGATAAATAATTTATAAAAATTAATTTCATGGACTACAAATAAAGATAAAGATTAAACAATTGTTTAAAAAAAATTAAAATAATAAATTGGATAAAGATATGATTTGTTAATCTATATATCTATCAAAAACATATATATCTAAATCTTTATTTTGATTTACTCATTTTTTTTTCTCCTATCACATATTATCTTTTTTTATTTTAAATTTTTTATCTTATGAAATGCTCTTATCTATAACTTCTTATCTCCTATTAAATTCTTAACCTTCTCTTGATAATTTTTATTATTCATTATTATCTACCAAATGATAAAGATTATAAAAAAAAAAAAAATTATCGCTCTGAATGAGAATAATATTAATAATGAAATAATAAAGCTACATGGGAGAAGGTAGCACAAAAATCTCACAAAATTAATTCTTCTCACTAGATTTATAAAATGTAATAATTTGAGATTCTTTCTATTATTTATTAAAAATAATTTGCATTAAGTCATTGTTATGTTTTTTTAAAATTTTTTTTATAAAGCTGTCATTCGTTATAATATTTTCTTCAATCCCACTCTAAATCTCTCTTTGAAATTTTTGTTTCTTCGATAATTAAGTTAGAATCAATTTCTTATCAAATTTGTTTTCTTGATCCGTATTTTATTGAAGGATCGAGACGAATAAAACTTTTATATAACATATGAAATTAATGAATATAATACAAAGATGATAGGGAAGTACTACATATTGTCAATATCTCTATGTTATTATTAATTGATTTGCTAGATTATACTATCAATTTAGAGCCCATATGATTTAATTCAATGTTCATGACTCTATTTGTATTTGACCATTTTTTCGTTGAGTAACCGATATATTTTTTTTTTTTGGTATATAATGATTAAAGCTATCATTTGTTATATTTTTTCAAGTACAATTCAAATAATTTTTTATCATTTTTTATAAATAAAATGGATTAAAACTATTCTCTTATATAATTTTTAATATGTATGACATTCTTATCTTGATTAATTTTTTTAAAATGATGTAGGAACTATGCAAGTATTATTCAAACTATGGAGAATGATTTATACTTTGATATGATATGAGTGTGTCATTGATAGAGGAAATCAAAGATAGAGAGTTGCTAATATAATCAATTAATGATTTGTTTGAGAAGTTTTTTTTTATAAGTAAGGCAACAAACTTAGATTAAATTTTTTTTAAAAACTACTTATAAATTATAATTAAAAGTTGATATTTATTCATAATTTGATCCCACAATAATAATATACACCATTGATTTAAAAGTCCAAGTAAATTTATGATAACTTTTCTGAGCTTATAGAATTTCTCTCTTTTAATGTTTTGTTTAGTTTGATACAAGTTATTTATGTTATCAAGTGATTGTGATACTATTATAATCAACAACTTTTGTAATTAATAATTTCTTATGCATATCAAATTTTATTGTAAAATTTTGTGAGTTAATTATTGTTAATATCTACCTAGATGGCTTAATATTATGACTTGTCACTATTAAGATATAATTTAAGATTAAGATGATTTATTTATCACACAAAATATATATAGTCTATTTTTCCGTGCATCGCACGAGTTACCGCTAGTTTTGAATGATTTGCTTGTATTAAGAATTGATTTTGTTGTGTTTTTAATTTTATAAGTTATAATTCATTAATTATTAATGTTTGAGCATTTTAGAAAATGAGAGAAAAAGGGGGCCCAAAATAAATATTTACAAAATGAAAAGAAAAAAAAAGTTCTAAAATAAATTTTTTTAAAAAAAAGTCTAATCCGAAAACCACCGGCAACCACCTGTACATATGTGAATCCTATCCACATAAATCGTAAAAATCACAACTTGCACTATAGGCAATTACAAATTAAATTTTTTTCAAAACACATATATGAACGAGCCCAAAACCATCCGTGAACGGTCCAAAATCAAATGGCGATCACTCCCTACAAATAACGGTTGTCACAAATTCAGGGACAGTAAATAATGGGGGCGACTTTACTTAAACCACGGTTATGTTTTCCAAATGTAATAATTATATGGTGTAACTGATCAATTACACAAACATATCATAAAAATAAGAAAATAATGAGCAGATGATGATACACATATGTTTGACATATGATAATTTCTAAATGGTAAATTATACATACCTTTCTTGAGGGTAAAATAAAATAAAATAAAATATAACAAATTTTATAACTAAAAGAGGTCTCTTATCCGTCGAAGGTGCTATTGGCCACATGTGGCATATACCATTGTGGTCTCACCTCAATGATTTGCAGTCATTTGTTTTGTTTGATTATACGTGGAATTTATTTATTTAAAAAAATAAAATTATTTTTAATAGTATAATATTCATATATTTTAATACAAAAATGATACAGATGTCTTTTTTTTTTTTACTTCCACAACCTTCACAGACACATATCAATTAAAGATAGAAGGGAAAAATAAAAAATTGACCAATCACAATACATTAAGGATGGTGGGAGTTCTAAAAAAGAAGTCCCAACCTTTTTCCATTTTAATAATATTTGTGTATAAAATAATAACAATTTTAAAACTAGATGGTTAATTTTTTTAAAAAAAAAGATTTAAAAATTTTAAAATACTATTCTAATAATAATTAAAAAAAATATTAAAAATTTAAAAATTCTATTAAAATTTTTATCAAAATATCTCACATTAATCTCAATTTAATATAAAATAATTAATGAAAATTTAATAAAATTTTTAAAATCTCAAAACGTTATTTTTAAAAAATAAATACCAAGGTCAACACCAATACTGAGGTCAACACCAGCAGTAATCCCATATGGCATTCAAATGTGTCTACCCCATGACTCCCTATATAAATACGACATTCGTTCTCCATATTGTCTTCATTCCTCACTCACTCCACCACCAACTTCTTCTGGTTCAATCCATTTCTAACCAAATACCCCCTAACTACAAACTCTCTCTCTCTCTCTCTCTCTCTCTCTCTAGAAACCTTCCTTTATCGCTCTAAAAAACCAGCAAAAATGTCATCTGAATACTATTCTCTCGTCATTCCTCAATCTGGGTACTCCTCCCTTCTCAGCGTCGAGCTCTTTCTCTGCGTTGTTGTGCTTGCTGCTGTCTTTGGTTTCTGGCTCTCCCCTGGTGGCCTCGCTTGGGCTCTCTCTAAGGCTCGAGTGCATGCCAGGACTGCCATTCCCGGACCTTCAGGCCTTCCTCTTCTTGGCCTAGTCTTCGCTTTCACTAGCTCTTTAACTCACAGAGTCCTCGCCAAGCTCTCCGAGTCCTGCAAAGCTGTCCCGTTAATGGCGTTTTCAATTGGCTTTACTCGTTTCGTAATCTCAAGCCAACCCGACACCGCCAAGGACATTCTTAGCAGCTCCGCCTTCGCGGATCGGCCAGTGAAAGAGTCGGCCTACGAGCTTCTCTTTCACCGTGCCATGGGTTTCGCTCCCTATGGTGAGTACTGGAGGAATCTGAGGAGGATTTCGGCGACCCATTTGTTCAGTCCGAAACGACTCGCCTCTTTCGGTGGGTTTCGGAGAATGATTGGGCTCGGAATGGTGGATCAGGTAAAGGGTTTGATGGAGAGAGAGGGAGTTGTGGAGGTGAAGAGAGTTTTGCATTTTGGGTCTTTGAACAATGTGATGATGAGTGTATTTGGGAAGTCTTATGAGTTTGGTGAGAATGGGAATGGGGCTGAAGGGTCTGAGCTTGAGGGTTTGGTGAGTGAAGGGTATGAGCTTCTTGGGATATTCAATTGGAGTGATCATTTTCCTATTCTGGGTTGGATGGATTTGCAAGGAGTGAGGAAGAGGTGTAGAGAGTTGGTTGGGAAAGTGAATGTGTATGTTGGGAAGATCATAGATGAGCATAGGCTGAAGAGGGCTCAGAATGGTGGAGTTGTAAGTGATGAGAGCGCTGGTGATTTTGTTGATGTGTTGCTTGATTTGGAGAATGAGAACAAGCTCACTGACTCTGATATGATTGCTGTTCTTTGGGTATTTCTCTCTAATCCCTCTCTTTACTTCAGTCTCTATCTTAGAACTAGTAGTAATCAACATGCTTAGTTGTCTTTGCAAAATTTGCTATGCTGGTTAATCAGATTATTTATAGTTTAATATGAGATTTTCTTGCATTTTACTATTTACTTAAGATATATATTTGGAAATGGATTGAATACTTCAATAGGCTGCTACATATTTCCCATTGTTGTGTGTTTGACCTTTCTTTTTTTATTTTTTTTTTAAAAGATTTGAACCAAATTTATCTTATTATCTGTTTCATTCTCTTTCTGGGCATCCAAAGACATGGAGAATCTGAATAATATTTGCCTCTATTTTGGTTGTTAATAGGACTGATATCTATTATCCTTTTTGTTGTTTTGTTTCTTATGCTTTAATTCTTCTAGGAACATTTTTTTTTCCTTCTGTGGTTTTGATCTGTAGTACATTTTTGTCCCCATTTTAGATGTCATAATTTTAAATAATTTGTATTAGTGTCTGAAGTCCAAAATTTAAATATTAGTGATTTATGCATGTAGTGAGATGTTTCTTTTTGTATTCAGGAAATGATCTTCAGGGGGACTGATACAGTGGCAATTCTATTGGAGTGGATAATTGCAAGAATGGTTCTACATCCTGATATTCAATCCAAACTTCAATTTGAGATCGACTCTGCCGTTGGAAAAACCCTATCAGTCTCCGATTCCGACCTCCCCAACCTCCCTTACCTCCAAGCTGTTGTCAAGGAAACCCTACGAATGCACCCTCCAGGCCCACTCCTCTCCTGGGCCCGCCTTGCCATCCACGACACCCACATCGGGGACCACTTCATCCCCGGCGGCACAACTGCCATGGTCAACATGTGGGCCATAACCCACAACGAACAAGTCTGGTCTGAGCCCAATGAATTCAAACCCGAGCGGTTTTTGGAAGATGATGTGGCGATTATGGGTTCGGATCTCAGGTTGGCTCCATTTGGGTCAGGGAGGAGGGTCTGCCCTGGGAAAGCGATGGGGCTGGCTACGGTTCAGCTGTGGTTGGGACAGATGCTTCAGAGCTTCAAGTGGGTGGCTAGTGATGGTGGTGTGGATTTGTCTGAGGTGCTGAAGCTCTCCATGGAAATGAAGAACCCATTGGTGTGCAAGGCCATTGCTAGGGTTTCTTGAAAATCTTTGTTTGATGGTGTGGCATTATGATGCAGTTTTCTAGTTTGATCTCACCCAAAATTTTGAAACCTTTCACATGGGGAGATCACAATCTTAAATGAACTCTATATATAAGCTATTTAGTTTCTAATAGTTTAGTATTAGCAAAGTTGTGGTGACAAGTGCAATGAATTTGTTTATGGGCATGTAATAAGTTTTTTCATGCATTGTTATGCACAAGCTTTTGTAGTCGTTTGCAAGTTTGTCTATGTCTTGTGTGTTTCACCTAGATCTGTCCCTTTTGCTCGGTTGGAGGGGGCTTTCTCTCAGTTCAATGGAATTTGTTTTTGCATATTGTCCCATTATTTATTTTATGCACACATTTTGCACTAAATTGAGGCAATGACATTTCATGTTTTGGGTACTCTTTTATTATGATTTTTGTGCTAAGCGTTAAAAAAAGATAGACGACCCATGTGTCATAACTTGCATGTACATAGGTGCTTTGGGGATTGGTCATTTTTTAATTTTTTTGGTTCGAGACATGAAATATTTGGAGGCATTCTAACACGTTCTCTCAATTCAAGCGAAGTTATAGCCAAATTTCATTTGTAGACACTCTGTCAAGACAAGGTTTAAGTTATAATTTCATTTCAACCCCATATAGTGGTTACTTGAGTGACTGTATTTTACCATGAACAGAGAGGTAGAGAAGACTAGAATGATTGAAACAACCATGACTAACATGATGGCCTTGCCATTGGAAACAACCATGATCACTAAGAAAAAGAAGCACATGTTAAGAAAGTACAAACCCTAAGAAAGTGAGGAAAACTTCATGGCTTCATTATTTGATCAAATCTACAATCTTTTAGAAATGATCTTCTATTATAACAAAAGCGCCTTGCTAACAAGTGTTGTTAGGGAACAAAAAGAGAACAATAGGTGTTATTAGGGTAACAAGAACATGCTAAAAGTTGAATATAACGACACTTAAAACATTTACACCTATTTTACGATACATTTTGCCTCCGTTTGGGAAGTGGTTTGGCTTTTTGGTTTTTTGGCTTTTTTGGCTATTTTAGCGTGGGCTAAAAAGTTTGGTTTGGGAAGGGTTTTTTGGCTTTTTGGCTTTTTGGCTTTTTTGACTTTTTTTATGAGAGAAGAATATAATGATTATGGGTTAGATGTGATTTTTTTTTTTGTGGCTAAAATAGCCTATTTTGTCTTTTGTGGCTAAAATAGCCCAAAAAAACCCCGTTTAGCTCTTGCCAAACAAAGCCTTTGTTGGTTAAATTGTGTAATTAAATAAGATAAATAAATTTACAATTAATCAAACTAAATTACAGAATAAGAAAACATGTTGGAAATTGCAATCATATTGCACAAAAATACATAAGCAAACTAAAATCTGTGTAATACCATAATCTCCTTAAAACAGATTCTCCGTTTCACCGTGGATGCTGGAAGTATGTCGGCGTCTGTCTCCCAAGATATGACGGTGTAGATTCGCTAACACAGAAGAACCTTCTGTTAGATTTGGCAACCGACAATGGCAGCACTCTCTCCCACAGGAAGAAAATTATAAGAGCAAACTGACTGTATAATACGGAAGTCAAAAAATTTTGTGTGTCAACCAAAGAAGTTGGTCTCTATTTATATACTATGAGGGAGAGAGGAGGAGCCTCCAACCATGAAGACTAGCAACCAATGTAGCCCATTACTCTTGTAAAACTGTTGGAGTAATGCACAAAACTGATGAGGATTCAATGTGTGAGTTGCACATAATATACACATATGTGTATATACATATTTGCAGCCACTTGACCCAAAAAGATTAGGTTGGTGGACCACCAATCCAGTCTAGCCCAAACCTAACCCAAAGCCTTAAGCCTTAAGCACAAGCCGAATATCCAAAATCCATGACCCAAGGATCACGGACCACGGCCCCTGCCCGATCCGGTCTTCGTAGGTGGCGCAAGCGCGCGTGTGTGGCAATTTTTGCATAACCAATTTAGATCATAGTTTTGGATCATAGTTTTGGCCCTAGTCCATCCTTAAAGTATCCATAACTCCTTTCCTTCGAAAAATTTGGATGCCCTAAAGGGCTCATGCCCTTATCAAAATCTTGAGGTTTAAATACCCATCAAAACTTTCACCTACAATCAATGTGGGATTGATAGTTATACATAATTCTCAATACCTCATTCATGAGACCAACTTTATGAGACAATTTCTTATTCAATTCTTAATGATTTTTTATCATTCTTTTTGTGGTGTAAAAATCTTGTTACAAAGAATCTAAATCCATTTAATCCCACATCAACCAAGGGTTAGGACCTACTTTAATTTCACATTAAAGTCACCATAAAATCATTTTTTCCAACAATCTCCTACATAAATAAAATTGATCAAATAAAGAAAACGAACAACATTTACAACAAAGACTCGAAGAGAGAACACACAGACTCACACTACATTAGAAAAGGTAGTTGTTGGCCTTGAATCTTTCGTAGTAAAAGCCTATCGAATTTACTAGTTGACTAGTGAACGTAATGTTTTGAACTGTTCTGCCGTTTGTTTAAATCAAGACAACAGATCTCGCACAGGAGTTAGTCTAACCATTGTTCTTGTTTGCACTGGTGTATCTGATATGGCCCTGGAACACTAGTCTGGTTCAGTAAGTGTTTTTAAAGAATTCGACCTTACCAATTCTTAAAGAAACAATCCTACTTCACACTCACATAGGTGACCTATATAAGGTATCTCATTATACCACAGTTGATTATTCATATCACTTAGGTCATTAAAAGCATTAGCTTAACCTTTCACCCCTACAGGGTATCACTATACAAAGGAATAGACAAAATGATTTACCTCTTCAGTGACTTACCCATTACACGAAATTAGATTGTCCCTTTAAACCTAGATCTTGGGATCTCTAGTCAACTAGGTTGGGTTTTTCGTTCCGATAACATTATTAAAGGCCTTAACTCCATTCCTCTTGACGATGTTTCTATGAACTCTCCTGTTAACCCTTTGGTTAACGAATCTGCAATGTTGTCCTTAGACTTTACATAATCTAGAGAGATGACTCCATTAGAGAGTAGTTGTCGTATAGAATTATGTCTACGACGGATATGTCTAGACTTTCCATTATACGTATTACTTTGTGCCCGTCCAATCGCTAATTGGCTATCACAATGAATACAGATAGTAGGCATAGGTTTCGGCTAACGTAGAATATCCTCAACGAACTGGCGAAGCCATTCAACTTCTTCAGTTGTTTTATCCAAAGCAATAAACTCAAATTCTATCATTGGTCTAGATATATACATTTGTTTGGAAGATTTTCATGATGCATCTACCCCTTCGAGGGTAAACACAGAACCACTAGTAGATTTGGAGTCCTTTTATCAAATATCCAATTAGCGTCACTATATCCTTCTAGTACCGTTGGATATCTATTATAATGCAGCCCATAATTCTAGGTTTAGCGTAAATAACTTAACACCTACATAATGCCCCTCCAATGAGTAGCATTCGGATTACTCGTGTATCTACTAAGCTTGCTAACATAGTAGGCTATATCCGGCCTTGTACAACTCATCAGATACATCAAACTTTTAATGACCTGAGAATATTCTAGCTGACAGACGCTCTCACCATTATTCTTGGTCAAGTGTAGACTCGTCTACTAATGTCCTAAACACATTTGTATCTGATTTACCAAATTTCTCAAGTATCTTTTCAACATAGTGAGACTGAGAAAGTACAATATCACCAGATATTCTGGTAATCTTAATGCCCAGAATGACATCTGCAAGGCCCATATCTTTCATGTCAAACTTAGAGTTTAACAACCCCTTGGTAATTCTAATCATTTCATCATTACTACCAATAATGAGTATGTCATCGATGTATAGATACAAAATGACATAACCTCTGTCTGTGTCTTTGACATATACGCATTTGTCACACTCATTGATTTTAAATCCATTTGACAACATAGCGTTGTCAAATTTCTCATGCTATTACTTAAGAGCTTGCTTCAAACCATATAATGACTTGACAAGCTTACAAACTTTTTTATTTTGCCTTAGAGCTGAAAACCCCTCGAGTTGCTCCATATAGATTGCTTCATCTAAGGGTTGGTTTGGCATGAACTATATAATCCATCTTTTTATCTTTTTATCTTTTTTTCATCACATCACCTCTCTACTTTTCTGCACATCTTTTCGTAAAAAGACAAAAAGTGCACTTTTTTAGGACACCCCAAACCAACCCTAAGTCTCCATTTAAGAAAGTTGTCTTTACATCCATGTGATGTATCTCTAAGCCACGTAAAGCGGTTATCACAATCACCATGCGAATGGATGTAATCCTTGCCATAGGTGAATATGTATCAAAGTAATCCAGACCTTCTCACTACCTGTATCCTTTGATAACTAGCCTAACTTTATACTTATCAATTGACCCATCTGCTTTCATCTTTCTTCTAAAGATCCACTTACTCCCCAAGGCCTTACTTCATGGGGTAAGATCAACCAACTCTCAAGTATGGTTCTGTAAGATGGAGTCAATTTCATTCGTAATTGCTTCTTTCTATAAAGGACTTTTAGGTGAAGTCATAGCTTCATGAAAAGTTTGAGGTTCTCCTTCTAAGATATAAGTCAAAAAGTCCGGCCCAAAAAACTTGGCAGTTCTAGCCCTCTTACTCCTTCTTGGCTTATCTACTTCCTTATCTTGATCATCTACTTGATCATCTTCAAGTTCCTTCTCAGAACTTTGATCCTCTTATCGGGTTCGGCAAGGAAATACGTCTTCAGAGAATGACGCATTCCTTGACTCCATTATGGTATTCTTGTGGATATCTGAAATATTAAACTTGTGCATAATAAACCTATATGCACTACTATTCTATGCATAACCAATGAATATACAATCCACGTTTTTCAGACCTATCCTAACCCGCTTAGGTGTAGGTACCATCACTTTTGCAAGACACCCCTACATTTGTAGGAAATTATAAGAAGGCTTGCAGTCTTTCCATAATTTATATGGAGTCTTGTCTACTTTCTTCCGAGGTATTCTATATGTAATTCGCTGAGAAAATTGCTTCCTCCCACAAGTTCTGTGGCAACCCAGAACTTATTAACATTGTATTCATCATTTCTTTTAACGTTCTATTCTTTCGCTTAGCAACACCATTTAACTGAGGGGAGTAAGGCATTATGGTATGGTGAATAATCCCAAATTGAGCACAAATCTCAGTAAATGACGATTCATACTCACCACTACGATCACTTGTTAAAGCCTTAATCTTTCGGCTTAGTTGATTCTTAACTTCATTCTTGAAAAGAATAAATTTATCAATCGCCTCATCTTTACTCTTAAGCAAATACACATAACAGTATTTAGTGCAATTATCAACAAAAGTGATGAAGTACTTGTTGCCACCACGTGATTGTACGACTTTCAAGTCACACACATCACTGTGCACTAAATCCAAAGGCTCGGTACCTCTTTTAACAGAATGAAAAGAAGTCCTTGTCAATTTTGTTTTTACATAAGTTTCACACTTGTGATTTGGATTAATCTTGAAACATAGTATGTGATTTAACTTGATTAATGTACGCAAAGAGTCAAAATTTACATGACCAAGTCTGTCATGCTATGATTGAGAGGACTTAAGCATATACACAGAAGAAGAAGTTTTCTCATTAATCTTAAGGATAATAGTCATTACATTAAGCTTAAATATACTACCCGACATATACCCCTTCCCCACATAGACCCTGCTATTGGTCAACACGACCTTATCAAACTCAAGCACCATGCAAAAGCCATGCTTGCTTAAAAACGACCCCGAGACAAGGTTCTTACGAATGTCCAGCACAAATAGGACATCGTCCAGAGTCAACGCTTTGCCTGAAGTCATCTTCAGGACCACCTTGCATTTACCCTCAATAGTTGAGGTTGCAAAATTCCCCATGAATAACTTCTCACAGTTTGAGACCAGTTCGAAAGTTGTAAACATCTTCTTCTCAACACAGATGTGGCGAGTGGCCCTAGTGTCCACCAACTATTCCTTCGGGTTGGACCCCACCATGTTCACCTCTAAGATGACAACTGATAGATGCATGTCATCCATATTTTGTGACAGATCCTCTATTTCAACCATATGGGCATGACTCTTATTCTGTGAAAAGTACTTCTTGTAAGGTTTCTTTTTCTTACGGCAGTCAACCGCTCGATGTCTATCGCGTCCATAGTTGAAGCACTATCCATTGAACCTAAAAGTAGGTTCCTTTACCTTGTAGACCGGCCTTTTGGAGACACCGCCTCTTGCCCCCAGCTTTGAGTTTTTGCCTGTCAGTGGCTTCTTGTTTACCCCCGAGGACTGGCTATGCTCAACCACGTTTGCTTTCACAATGGAGGTATTCCCTCATTTCCTCCTATTGTCTTCCTCAATCCGGAACTTGACAACGAACTCTTCGACTGTCATCTCCTTTTGTTTATGCTTCACGCAATTCTTGAAGTCTTTCCAGCCGTTAAGCAACATCTCAATCAACGCAGTTGCCTAGAATGATTTACTCAAGAACATTTCCTCTGTATGAATCTTGTACAGAATTACTTAGAACTTTTGGACTGGACTAATGACGGTTTTTGAGTCTACCGTTTTGAAATCCAGAAACTGGTCAACGACAAATTTCTTCGCCTCAACATCCTCAGTATTATACTTCTTGTCCAAAGCATCCCACAGCTCCTTTGCCGACTTCTTGGCATAAAACATGTTGAAAAGCGAATCTTCCAAGCCATTCAGAACATAGTTCCAACAAAGAAAGTCTTACTGCTTCCAAGCATCTAGAGCCATGAGTTTCTGCTTATCTTGCTCATTGTCTTTTGCAGTTGGTGGATCCTCACTGAAAAACCTCACAAGGCTTAGAGTAGTCAGGTAGAACAGCATCTTCTGCTGCCACTTTTTGAAATTAACTCTCGTGAACTTCTCTAAGCGCTTATGATGGTTGAGCGGGCCTCCCGGAATAGTAGGAGCAGCAATAGGATTAACTATAGAGATCACAGCAACAGGGTTAACTATAGAGATCACAGCAACTGGGTTGACCACAGAGGTCACAATAACAGGGGTTAGCAAGCCAGTTGCCCCAAGGTTCTAATCCCCACCAACATTAGCAACAGCAACATCGGTAACAGTTGTCATTTTTGAAAAATATTACAGAATTCACTATTCTGCGTTTCCAGAAATTAAACTTAATACTAGAAAATCTCAAAGTTGGAAATTTAATTCAAAACTAGTCTCATCACTTCCCTAGAATCGAACATGGTCAAGAATGTTTCCAAGAAGACTAGAGGGGTCACATCGATCCCATTTAAAACACAGTTAACCTTAGACAAAACTTTCAAGAGCATGTTGACTCCTAATCCATAGGAAACAATTTTTAGAATTAAGTTTTTCAGGGGATGAACTAGGTTAAATCAAACTAAGTTCGAAACTTACATGCATTAAAAAAAAATTCTAACAAATTACAAGCAATGTAAAAAAATTGCTACAACAATTATAAGCAAATAAAACTTACTTCTACAAATCGGTAAATGAACCAAACTAAAACCCAAGCAAAACATTGCTTCAAATATAAGACTAGCAAACCAATCCAACTGATTCTATTTAGTCCAAAAATTCATTTCCATGCTTAGGTATTTCTGTTCAACAAAAAGTTAGTAGTTCAATTTTTTTTACTATTGCAAGCCCAAATTTCATTTGGATTTGTATTTTCCCCTTTCGCATAGGTATTCTTATAAAGAATGTTAGCACAAACCCCAACAAAATACAAAGCAAAGAATTGGAAAATACTGTAAAAGCAATAAATGAATAGCAAAATTAAGTAAAAATTAAAATGCTATACAAGTTACACACATAAAACTTAAAAGTCCAAAATTAATTTAGAATTTATATTATACCATAAACATGTAAATAAATAGACAAGTTACAAAAAACAAACATTTATAACTGCAAATACTTAAATTAAAAATTTAATAGGCTAGAGTTATATGAAATTTTTACAAAACAATAACCATGCAATAAACATGTGAATGTTTCTAGTAATTAACATATAAATTATTTTAGAATTAAGATCATGCAAATAATTCTAGGGAGCTAAAATTTAGAAAATTGAGAACATGCAAATTATATTATAAAACTATAAAATAAATAAGCATACAAATCATGATAGGAAATCATGAACCATGCTCGTAGAATAAAATGATACTTAAACAAATAAGTATGCAAATTTTACTAGAGTTCTAGAAATAAAAGTATTCTAATTAAACTAAACAATTAGAACATAACATTGCATAAATTAATCTACAATCATGCATTGTAAAAATCAGTGGACGATTCCAATCCAGAAAATAATTTCGATTTGATTTAAACAGGCAATGCTATTTTTTGTGAGGAACAATAATACTACTAAACCCAATTGAAGTTGTTCCATGTTCATAGAATGAAACAATTTTTTTTATTATTATTTATTTTTATTTTAACACAAAGAAACATGTAATTTATATAATTAGACCAGAATCACAAGCTGGTAGCAATCAACATGAAACAATTGTTTAGTTATTGAATTGCAACAGAAGACTATTTTTTTTTTTTTTTTTGGGTAAATTATACTGACACCTCCCGAGATTTATGTTTATTACAGCTCCCCCCTCACATTTGGGAAATTACACTAACCCCCCTTATCAGTGTAATTATTTGGCGGTGTTAACTTTTAAGTTAAAATGACATATTTACCCTTAATCTTTGCATATACTTTAAAGGGTAAATTACATTGACACCCCTTGAGATTTCAATTTGATACAGATTCCCCCCCCCGACATTTAAAAAAAAACTAATTTAATAAAAATAAATATGAAGAAATATATTTAATTTGTAAAAAATTATTTCTAACTACTCGAAAGATAAAAATTATATAAAAATGATAACTATTTTTTATTTCTTAACCAAATTAATATTTAATTTTAAAAAAAAAAATTCTAAAAATGAAACCATACATAGCTTAAGAATCTTTTAATAAGTCATTTCTTATGTTGGTAACTTATTTAATTATTTGTTAATTTTACGACATTTTTACCATCTGAGGCATGTTTGGTAATCATTTCGTTTTCAATTTTCAATTTATATTTACAAAAATTTTAAAAGCTGTCATAAAAACTTGTTTGATAATTTTTTTGGTTTATAAATGGTTGTCTATGTTTGTAAATTTGAGAAAAAAATGTAAATTCAAAAAATGAGTTTACGTTGGTTTTTAAACAAAAATTTAAAAATTTGACTAACAATTTTTTTTTTCAAATATTTTTTTTAATTAATTTTTTTTCAAATTAATTTTTTTTTCAATGAATTTTTTTTTCAACTAATACTAACCGAGGGGCAATTAGTAATACTACTTTAAACCTTGGTGAAGGGATTGTAATTTCTAAAATGTGAGAGGTGTCAATATAATTTATCCAATGAGGGCAAAATTAGTATTTACAAAAAATTAAATTGCTGACATCAGCAAAATCTGTTAATTGACTTAACAGTCAACTAACTGAGGGAGCAATCTGTAATGAAACTTTAAACCTCAAGGAGGGGAGTGTAATTTCTAAAAAGTGAGGAACATAACTGTAATAAATATAAATTTCAGAAAGTGTCAATTTAATTTACCCTTCTTTTTTTTTGTAATCATGAATAATAGTTGGCTTATCTATATGCTACAAGTAGTCTATTCGGATAACAAAAGCGGTCCCATGTATACTTAAAAATCTATTAAGGTCAAGTTTGGCTATCCTAAATAAGTACATACTTTTTATCTTTTTATTTTTTTTTCATCACATCATCTCTCTATTTTTCTACACATCTTTTCGTAAAAAGTCAAAAAGTACACTTATTTAGGTCATCCCAAACAACTCCTCATGTGTAATATACTTAAAAATTTATTTTTTTTTCATCACATCATCACACCATCTCTCTATTCTCCTCATGTCCTTTAAATTAATGGGAAACGATACTGTTCAGTTTTTAGAAAGCAATAGTAGGTAGTTTTTCTTTTCAATCACTTGCAGAAACCAATTTTTGGAATATTATGTAATAACTCAAAATTATTAAGAGAAGCAGAGAAGGCTCCTACAGAAATAAACTATTACATTTAGCATATGAATCTATTTAGCCAATTTCGTAAGAAATATATATATAATTTGTTTTAAGATTGTTAGCTAAATTTTGTAATTAAATAAGATAAATAGATTCATAATTAATTAAACTAAATTAGAGAATATGAAAATTTGCTTGAAATTACAATCATATTGCACAAAAATACATAATACATTAAAATGGTAAAGAAAGCAAATCAAAACCTCTGTGATACTACAGTCTCCTTGAAACAAATTCGTCGCCCCACTGTGGTTGCTAGAGGTAAGTCGGTGTCTGTCTCCTATGATACGACAGTGTAGACCCGTTAACATAGAAGCATCTTCTGTTAGCTTTAGCGAATCGACAATGGCAGCACTCTCTCACACAAGAAGAAAATTATAGGAGCAAACTGATTGTGCGGATATTTGGGAAGTTGCTATTTTAGTAGACTATTTTAGTTTTTGGCTATTTTAGTAAGCTAAAATTTTTGTACTTGGGAAGATAGTTAGATTTTTTTGTAGTTGGATATGATATTTGTAAGAGAAAAAGTAAAATGATTATGAATTTAATGTAACATTTTGTCCTATTAGCTATTTTAGCTTATTTTGTCATTTTATGAATTTTAACCCAAAAAGCCGAAAAAAAACATTTGCCAAACACCCCCTATATAATATGGAATCCAAAAAATTCTATGTGTCAACTAAAGAAGTCGGTCTCTATTTATACACCATAGGAGATAGAGGAGGATCCTCCAGCAATGAAAACTAACAATCAATGCAGCCCATTACTTCTGTAAAACTGTTAAAGTAATGCACAAAACTGATGGGGAATTAATGTGTGAGTTATACACAATATACACGTGTGTAACACATATCTGCAGCCACTTGGCCCAAAAAAATTAGGTTGGTGGGTCACTAATCCGAGCCAGTCCAAACCTAACCCAACCCTCAAGCCTAAGATCCATGACCCACGAACCCGGTCCAGGCAGGCAGGGCACTACAATTTTTGCATAACCAACTTAAACTATAGTTTTGACTCAAGCCCATCCACTACAAGAAAAAACACATTTGGCAACTAAATTTTTAGGCGCCAAAAGTGAATTTTTAGTCGCCAAAAGTCGGGTTTTAAGTTTCCCCAACTAAATTTTTTAGTCGCCGGCTTGGTCGCTGGAAAACTGTCGCGAAAGGTATTGGCGACTTACAAACTTTTAGTCGCCCAAAAACCAAGTCTGTAGCGACTAAAATTTTCGTCGCCAAAGCTCATTTATATTTTTTAAATTATACACCAATAGTGAATTATTTTTTTTTAATTTATACATTTGCCGACTATTTTTTTCGTCGCCAATACTGAAGCTTTTGGCGACCACCCGATTTAGTCGCCAAAAGCTTATTTCAAAAAAAAAAAAAAAAAAAAAAATTGTTGCCCAAAAACCAAGTCTGTAGCGACTAAAATTTTCGTCGTCAAAGCTCATTTATATTTTTTAAATTATACACCAATAGTGAATTATTTTTTTTTAATTTATACATTTGCCGACTATTAATATAATTTATGTAAAAAATAAATTATTTATTTTTAAAAAAAGGAGCCACTTTTGGCGACTAAATTTTTTTTAGTCGCCAAAAACCTTAGTTTTGGCTACTACCAATAATTTAGTTGCTAAAAAAATTAATTTCCGCCTAAAAATAACCACTTTCGGCGACAAAACTGATTTTTAGTCGTCAAAGCCGCCACTTTTGCCGACTAAACTCAATTTTGGTCGCCAATTGTCCACTTTTAGCTACTAAATTTTTTTTAGTAGCCAAAAACCTTTACTTTTGGCTACAAAAATTTTTTTTGTCGGTAAAACACCTACAATCGGCAACCAAACCATTTTTTAGTCGCCAAAACCTATGCTTTTGGCTACTAATTTCTTTTAGTCGCCAAAAACCTTCACTTTTGGCTACTAAAATTGTTTTTGTCGCTAAAACCCATATAATCAGCCACTAAACTGATTTTTAGTCGCCAATAAGTATACATTTGGCTACTAAACTGTTTTAGTCGCCAAAAGTCTTCACTTTTGGCTACTAATTCAATTTTAGTCGCCAATTGTCATACTTTCAGCGACGAAATTTACATTTTTGGTCGATAAAACTGTTTTTTGTTGTAATGATCCCTGACGTATTCATAACTCCCTTCCTTTAAAAAATTTAGATTCCCCAAAGGGCTCATACCCTAATCAAAATCTTGAGGTTTAAATACCCATCAAAACTTTCCTCTACAATCAATATGAGATGGATAGTTATACACAATTTCCAAAATCTCATTCATGAGGGCAACTTTATGAGATAATTTATCATTCAATTCTTAATGATTTTTTGTCATTCTTTTTGTGGTGTAAAGATCTTATTACAAAAAAATCTAAACTCATTTAATCCCACCTCAATCAGGGGTTGGAACCTACTTTAATTTCACATTAAAGTTATCATGAAATCATTTTTTTCCAACACATTTTCATTCCAATCCTGATGCTAAACAATGTCCCATTACTTAAACCACAATTTGAGGATAAGGCCAAGATTCTTTGTTGTTAAAAACATGTAAGTGCTGCCAACTGTTATGGTGTTCTGTTCACGTTTCTGTAAAAAAAAATTATATGTTAGTAGCAATATTACTAGACTTCGCACATTGTGAAACTAACAACATATGAAAAAAAAATAAAAAATAAAAATCTGATTTGGCTTTGTTTTAATCTTCACAATCAATCTCACCCATTTGATGGCATCATATTTATTAACGTCTTTGTTGCTTTTCCTTTAGTCTTTATTCTTATATGCTCTGTGCATCTTTATCCCCCTGCATAACCTTTTTGAATGTGAAAGAAGAGAAATTATGTTTATTCATGTTTAATAAAATCAAACAAAGATTACTTAGCGTATAAATTTCTAGAGTAATGCTAGGAATCCCAAATATTTTACCAATATTTCTATCACATTTGATAGAAATATTGGTAAAACATTTGGAGTCACTAGTATTTTTCAAATTTCTAATATATATTTTTCTTGTTTTGTACTGTTTTGATTGGATCATTCCAATATAGAAACTTCAAATGATTGTGGAATAAGAACCTAAACCAAATCGATGATATGGAACACCTCTTTTGTGGGGATCCAAATCCTTCCCATTCAAAGAATATATTTTCTAGCTAGAGAAAAACATTGTGAAAAAGCTTTTCT
This sequence comes from Camellia sinensis, assembly GCF_004153795.1. NCBI lineage: Eukaryota > Viridiplantae > Streptophyta > Magnoliopsida > Ericales > Theaceae > Camellia > Camellia sinensis. Next base: position 1,235,331 of record NW_021025702.1, read on the forward strand.
CCTTTTTTCCATCCCATAAATTAAAGAAAAGATGCACTTGGGATTTGAATATCCAAATTAGCAACCATTCATTGCTTTCTTTTAGCCCCTATCAAATATCAATGCAAGTTGCTTTAGGCCCTTTTTTCACTGATTCTCTACCACACTCATCTCTATATATTCCTCACTCTCTCTCTCTCTCTCTCTCACCCATGTACTGATTAATAGACAAGAAAAATTCCATGGTACCCATGTTTTATGAACATAAAATACTCTCTAATTTAGCTACACACATAAAAATCGGGTCCCACAGTATTACCATTATTTTGTGATGAATTTTTGTATTTTTTTACATTAATCAGTACTCACCAAATGGCATATACGTACAGAAGGTACACATATGCATGTTGATAATGAAATGAACATCAACCTGCCAATTTTTTTTGGTGCATTAGGTCTCCTTCATTTTTGATTCCCACTTGTTTTTATGTTCTTACTACGTGTAAGGTTGCGGTGCTGATTTGATCATATCTTTTTTAATGTAGGGATTTTGATAATATCATCGACACTCTTAGAGGATACTAGGTTGAAAACTCTTCAGAGAGAATCGATATGAAAAATTCTATGCTACCTATGTCCTATGGACAACAAATACACTGTAGTAGAATGATGCACATAGAAACTGGGCCCTGAACCTTGTCGTGTAAGGTTGCAGTGCTAATATAATCGTACCTTTTTTTAACATAGGAATTTTGATAATATCACTGACAGTCTCAAAAGATACTAGGTTAAAAACCCTTTAGAGAAAATGGACATGAAAAATTCAGTGGTATCCATGTCCTTTGGACAACAAATACACTCTAATAAAACAAGGCATACAGGAATTGCCTCTCCCTAGCCTTGTCTGTATTCTGTGACTGATTTATGTATTCTTTGCATTAATCAATACTCTTTTCATCAATCAAAAAAAAAAAAAATCAAATACTCTTTTCAAACAACATATCCATACAGAAGGTGTACATATGGGCGTTGACAATGGAGTGGATAGCAATTGATTTTTTTTTTTTTATTTTGGGGGGTGGGGTGGGGGTTGGTTTATATTAGGTCTCCTTCATTTTTTTTTTGGAAAATGACTGAGACCCCAGTTGGGGGTGACCCCCACCACTCCCACTATTTTTTTATTGGCTGAATTTTTTTATTTTTTTTTTTTTGATTGTCTTGCTATCACAGAGCCCCACGTGAAGGTAGAGGTGCTGGCGGTCCCAGCACTGTTGCTTGTTTTTATGTTCTTATTACGTGTAAGTTTGCAGTGCTGCTAAATCGTATATTGTGTATGCAGGGATTTCAACATCAATACTTGGTTTAAAAAAAATTCTCATCCATTCAGTAAGTCTCTTTTGTTGATATCTTAAAGCATTGGAATGGTCATGGAAGTGATATTATTCCTTTGACCGGACCAATAAGATTTGTACTTAGCTACGTTCAACAATTTTGATTCTAATCTTTTTCATCGATGTGGAAGATTAGCACCCATATTTTCCCTGTCCTGGAATTTTTTTGACCTTGATTAGTAATTAACTACAATTAGCAGATTCTATGCTTGATTAGGTTAAGCTGTTTTATTTATTTATTTTATTTTATTTAAATAATTTTGAATAAACTATCAAGCTCTTAATGCTGTGTTTGATTGGGGGATTTGGGAAGGGATTTGGAAACAGAAATGAAAAATGTTGGTGAAATGTGAATAAAACATGTCTATATTTCACATAGTTTCACACACCTTTTCTCTTTCCTTTTCCAAATTCCCCCCTAAATTCTCAAACCAAATACAACATAAGAGTTTGACTTAATTCCCATCAAGTCCTATTAAAAATCATTGTTAAAAATAATTTTTTGTGATGATTTTTTACATGTCGCTAAAAATTAACAATTAGTGACTTTTTTTTCACGATTTTTATAAATTGTCGCTAAAAGTTAAAAATTAGTAATATTTTTTTGTGACGATTTTTTTTAAATTGCCGCTAAAATTTATAATTAGAAACATTTTTTTGTGACTATGTTTAAATTGTCATTGAAAATTAATTATTAGTAATGTTTTTCAATAGTGTATGATGAAAAATACTATTAATTATCATAGGACCAATTAGTAAAATCTAAACATTAGTCCCCTTGAATTTTTAACTTGCAACCATTCAACTGAGGGTTGCCTTTTGATGCTTCAATGCTCTGATGGCATGCACCAGTTTATGACCTCTCCTAACTTCATCGCACGAGGTACTTCCTAAGTTCATAAAGTTCAATTGTGATCAAGCTAAAAAATGGACATTCTACAATATAAATTAGAATTGTGTAAAAGAAAGAGAGACTTTCATTATTATTATTATTATTATTATTATTTTGTGTGAATCCAATCATCATAAGCCACACTAACTATTATAAACTCTGAACCTTCATCACCGCCGCCACCATCACCTTCTACAACTCCCTGGCTAGTTGCTTTGTTCTCTTTTTCCTTCACAGTGACGATCATCATCATTCTTGTCATCATCATCATCATCATCTTCATCATCATTATTTTAGTGTTATTAGTAAAGCACCACATAAATGGTGAATTAGAACATGATTCTTATCATCAACTACATGTAGGAGGGTTAAGGATTAAATAAGCTGATTTTTTTGTTTTTGTTTTGTTTTTCTTTTTCATTTTCCTGAGAACCAAACAGCAGTAGATTCAAGAAGACAAAAGGTGTACTCTATAGGACAATATAGAGAATAAATTCTTTTATGGATTCGTAAAGCAAACTCTATTTTTGTACTAAAAAAACAGAATAGCAAGACGTGTTTGTGAAAATACCCCAGAGAAATATGATAGTAAAATGCATGAACAGAATAATCCCTATTGTAGTAGTTAATTTCTTGATTCCCTAACCCACACTTCTAATAGGTTCACTATAATATAACTACAGTAGGCAATTAGGCAAAAAGTAACTCGAATTTGGCTTATATTTGACCCGTTAAAAGTTAGTTTGAGATCTGCTGTAAATAAGATAAATTTGACTATATAATTTAAAATTCGATAAGTTTTTTAATTAAACTTAAACAAGCTACTATTCTACTTGATAATGTTATATGTATTATAAAAAATCAAACTATTCAAATTCAATTTGTTATCGGTTCGATTGAAACTTATTTAAAATCTATTGAAATAGTAAATAAATAAAGTTTGAATACATTGAAGTTTGCTAAGTTTTCAAATCATACTTAAACAATACTCTACCCAATAAACTTGTATGCATTAATTATAAAAAGGTATTCGAGCTTTGCATTGGTGGTCAGTCACTTGGCTTGCTGTCTCATGAAGCATTAGGTTTCAGGTTCACTTGACCCTAGGCTAGTCATTAGGCTTTTGGGGCTATGCCCGTGAGTATAGCCCGAGATTTGCCTAATCTGCGTAGAAGAGACGCTTTTTGTGGGTCGTGGAAATAGTTAGAGTTTATCCCTAATTATTAAAAAAAAAACAGACTCAAATTTGTCTTAGTATCAATTCAATTAAAGCTCATATAAAATTGCCTCAAATTGTATACAAATCAAGTTTAAACATATTAAAATTTATAAATTTTTTAATTCACACTACAATAATTTGCTATATAATTTGAGCCGGCTCATTTAAAGCCCTACTCACGCCACCCTCATTCAGACAATGCTAGGTTATGATATTGGTAGCCAAGTTACAATAAATAAATGAAAAAAGAGCTAGTCTTTGAAGCTTAAAGTAGCTCTAGGGTTTGAGAGCCCTAGAGGAAGCATATGAGCAAATCATCACCATGAACCAAAATTCCATATTGAATTGGAAAATTTAAAAATAGAACTCTAAAGGAAGATGTGCCTAGATCAATGTTCCTAAAGATTACATGCCTAGTAATCTAGTCTACTTGGTGGTAATTGATTTGGTTATGATGGTTTGATCATCATATTCCCTTGTTTGGATGCTTCTCAACATTATTTTTATCAAAAGCAACCATAAGCAACCATGAATTCTACTTACCACTCATGAAAGCATCATTGCAATTAAACCAGATTAGTTTAGTTGATCACCACTGTATATTCCTATTTAGTCTAGATCAATGAATTTATTAGAGATAAAAACTGTTCATTTCTTTTTTATTATGAGATTATTTGTTATTTTGAGTTGTTTGTTGGGCTTCTACTTGTATATTGAGAATATTTGATGTAGTTTATAAAGACTACTCATAGTTTTTCTGTATTTCGGAAGTTAGTATCAAAATGTTTGATTTGTTTGACTATGGCTTAAAAACTACCTTTTTTTTTTTTTTTTTTTATCAGCAAAAAGAAGGAAACTTTATTGATGAAATGAGCAAAAACAAGCAACAAAATACATCAATAAAGGAGGGAAGTGCAAAAAGCATCATAGCTAACACTCCACAATCCCAACTAGGTTGGCACCAAGGAGGAAGCATAATCATCTGCTAGCACTACACCCACAGATTGGCGAGAAACCAATCCAAAACAAAGAAACAAAAACTAAAATAAAAAAACCACCCAATCACACAGCCTTCCAAATCTGCCAATTTGTATCCCAAAACTGCATCAATTTGTAGCCCAAAACTGTTGCACTCTCCTAGCAACACTTTTTTAAAAAAAAAAAAAAACAAAACAAAAAACTAGAAAAACGAAAAAAATTCCAAATAAATTAGCTTTTTCAGTATTAATTTTTTTAATAAATTCATTTTTTTAGCTAACTCCGAAAATGATACTTTTAACTTTTACTTTTTGATTATTAACTTTTTGGGCTTAAAAAATAATACCAAACAGTCACATTATTAGATTATATAATTATCCAGTTTAACAAAATTCTTTTCATATTTACAATTATAAAATAAATTTTTTTTATATATATATTAAAAAAAAAAAGCATCATTGGTGCAACAAAGATTTTGTTCCTCCCTGCAACAAAGAAATCAATTCATGATTTGGGAGCCCTTTTTTGAGTGATATCAACATAGATAGAGCATATGGCATTGGCATCTTTAGTGCATGAACTAATAATACAGAGAGATTAATAATAAAAATTGATTTGTTGTGTGGAATGTTTAATAATTCCAGCTTGAAAAATTATATCCAAATATGCGATTCAAGATTGACCAAGATATATAATATAATTCAATTTCATGACTTTATTCTCCAAAAAACCACAACCTCTATATATAGAACTCATTGATAATAATATATTATTGTTGAAATATAATATTTGAGAGCTTCAAAAAAAAAATGTGTAGGTTGTTAGGAAAAATAAATGATTTCTCACAAGTAAATCAGTCAATGAGAATAAAAATTAATGCGGAAAAATTAAACCAACAGCAACACAAGAATTTTTACGCAATTTCCTCAATGTGAGATCCGTCTACGGTTTCAAAATTTGATTCTACTATCAACTAAAAAATTTCTAAACGATTACAAACGAAACACAAATGGTCTTACAAATCACCCTAGATGAATTCCAAATAATCAAGAAGAAAAATCTCACCAAATAGATGAATAAAAATTTTCAAAATTAAATTATAAAATATCTAAGATAACGAACCAAATCAACTTTAAAATAAAGCCGAAACAAAAGCACAAAGCATTAGATTTGACTAAACCAATAACAAGCAGCAGCACTATGTTTATTCACCAATTCCAAACCCACCGAATTGATCATCAACTATTCTATAGCAGCGCACTCTATACTTGGGGAAAAACAAATATATATGAAACAAAGACCATATATATTGTTGAACCATGGCTTTTTATCAAAACCTTAAGAGCATATTTGATTATGTGGATTAGAGTATAGGATTGGAATTATTAATCTGTGGGCCTAATTATTCTATGTTTGTTTTAACATTTTGGTTTAGGATTATTAATCTAATGAATAATTAATCCAACAAATTTGTAGGATTATTAGTAATGAGATAGGGATAGGATTATTAATCCAATGGATATTAATCCAATTGGATAGTGAATACCACACTAATTTAATAGGATTATTAATACTTCACTATTAATCTTGTGAATCAAACATGACCTAATTGTTACCAAACATATTATTAAATATTCATTGGGTCTTCAAAAGTTAGGTATAATATATTATAAATATATTATAATCAACACCAAAATAAATTAAATATTTTAATAAATCATTTGAGTCCCATTCTCCAATAAGGAGGAGGTATACCCAACAAAAATTATGACAAGCATGATTCTCAATAGTTTTTTAAGAAATATCTTTAAATTATGCTAGAATTTCATAAATGACTCAAAACACAACCTGTCTCCTATTTTTTCTTCAAGAGTTTCATCTCCATTTTCAAACCAAACTACAACCAAATTATTTTGTCTTAAAAAAATAAATGAGTTTTGAAATAAACTACCAAGAAAATTTTTGGTATTTCATCATATTTGTTTTAAGAAAATGAATGGTTTATGTTTAAAATCACACTTTAAAAATAAATGTAACAAAATTATGTGACTACAATTATACAAAAAAATAAAATAAATCATACTAAATATAGGACATACTTTTTGTGCTTGCAGTTTATTTGTTGAAGGAACACATATATTGTGAAGTTTAGTACAGTGCATTTCATAAACCAATCTTCGACACTTTCGCATGATTTTAGCCCTTAAATTTAATTTGTAAATCTTGCAAATTTACCCATTATTTTCCCTTTTTTAAATAAGTTAAAAGATTATTAGTTTTAATAAATAATGAGACATTGAAGGAAACTAAAGTTTGTGAATCAAAATTATTTTGATGGTAAGAAATTGAAATCACTATATAGTATATTTATAATTGGTCAATAGTTTTTTCGGTCATTTTACTCAATTTGTTCACAATCTACCACATTATAGTCCAATGATTCTTTAAATTTCAAATCGACCAAATTGTAATCGAAGGATTGTTTTAATTTCAAATAAAGAAAGGCAAATTTGAGTCTCTTTACTCGTCATTTCTCCCCCTAGTCTCTCTTCTCTCTTCTCTCTTCTCTCCATGTCATGAATCAATAGCGGTGATACTTTCAACCACCGTTAAAACCAAAATAAATGATAACGCAATACATGAGTTTTGAAATCTAAATTTATTAGATTATTATCCAACGACGAGTAGGTCCTCAAACCTAATTTGTTAACCTATACATTTCACTTTTAGGGTCCTTAGCTTTATAGTTAGGTCCATTTCATTATTTATGATATTCAAGGTCTAATTAATCATGAGAATAATATATGATTGATCATCATAGTCTTTATTAAAAAAAATTGAAATTTTGAAATGACATATTTCTATTTCTTGTCTCTCCCAAAATTTAGATAAATAAAGCGATGACTAAATTCATTGTATATACCAAAACTATGTCGTTAATCTCAGCTATGAAACCGATAGAGAACGATTCTTTTTTTTCAACTTGTTAAATATTATTATGGTATTTGTAAATTTTTAACTGTGATAATTTATTAAGATGGTTCCATTCTAGGGAATGGATAAGATGTTAATTCAAAATAGAAGTCATGCTAATGAAACCATTTCAACCCCTCTCCTTTTTATTTGGTTTATTAGAATGAGATAGAATACCGTGATTCTATTTGTAACAGATTTGTTATTATGTTTTTAGTCTAACCAAAAATGAAAATAAATATATGTTGATTTTATTGCGGTACTAGGAAAATTCTAATATACACCCCTTGAAAATGATATACCATATGCACCCTTAGTTATGTAATTTTTTTTCTTTAATTGTGACTAATTTTCTTCTCTAGTGACCTCGAGGGGTTAGCCTAGTGGGCAAAACTTGGGACTAGGGTTGTGCTCCCTCTAGGTCTTAGGTTCAATATAGGGGCCCCCACAAGTGGGCGGTGGAATTTGTCTTCCGAAATTAGTTGAAGTGCATGTAAGCTTATCCGAACACCCGATTATCAATGTGTGTGTGTGTGTGTGTGTGTGCGTGTGCGCGCACACGCGCGCACGCACGTGCGAGTAAGCTAACCCGGACCCTCGATTATCAAAAATATATATATTTCTTCTTTAGTTATGTCATTATTTTAGTTATGACTCATGAGTTCTTTAGTTATATCTCATATTGTGTTTAATTATGATATTTTCTTTTTTAATTATAAGATACATATGGTGCATACCATTTGAAAATTATTTTGGGTTCTTTGCTTTTGGACTTATACCTAAAATCATTTGGAAAGATGAAAAAAAAGTTAATTTTTTACTTTTTTCAAAATTATTTTTATATATTGTCACATCAGAACACAAAGAGTTGGATTGACTATATTACCCTCATGAAATTATGTGAAATTACAAATTTACTTTAGTTCTCTTTCATACATGGAAGGGTATTTTCATAATTTTAAAAATTGACTATTTTCAACTTGCTAAATGATTTTTTGCTCAAATAAATTGACTTTTGACTTGAAAATAAGGCTCCATTTGGCAAGAGCGAAACGGGGCTTTTCTGGCTATTTTAGTCACAAAAGAAAAAATAAGTTATTTTAGCTACAAAAAATAAAATATCACATCCAATCCATAATCATTACATTCTTCTCTCACAAAAAAACCAAAAAAGCCAAAAAGTCCTTCCGAAACCAAACTTTTTAGCCCAGACTAAAATAGTCAAAAAAGCTAAAAAGCCAACCTACTTCCCAAACGGAGGCTAAATCAAAAATCAACTTTTGTTTTTTGTTTTTTGTTTGTTTTTTTTTTTTTTTTTGGGATAAAGA
>NW_021025702.1:1244115-1254542 GCF_004153795.1 Camellia sinensis
CAGGAGTGGTACCATAAGACAATAGTATTTCCCTATATAAAATTATATTGAAACCCATCTCCCATGGAATTCCCACCTTGGAGGGATTTATATCTTATTGAAAGTTTGATGTCATTTTGCAAAACAAAAAGATGATTAGTAAATCCACCAGATTTTACTCCAATCCCATTACCAATTTTTGTTTTTTTTTTTTTTTTTTTTTTGGGGGCGGGTTAAAACTAGAGCTTATAATTAGGCTTCGTAGAGTTGTAGGTTGACTTTTTATTATTTAATTTAAGACTAAAATATTGTTAGGATATTTTTGATTTTTTAATTTTTTAGAGGAAAAAATAAAAATAATTATAATAAAATGTAATCTTTTGTCTTCTATTAAGTTTAAAAAAATTATTTTATTTTTTTAAATTAAAAAAATTATTTTATTTTTTTGATTATTTTAATGAAAAAATCCCACATTTAACTCCATGGCAAAACTGAGACCTAAATAAACGCAGGACTTACTATAAATGTATGGGTAACAAGTACCCATATGAATCAATAATAGTTGATTACATACCCAGAAAAGAGGGTATAAACACTTAAACGCCTCAAACCCCTAACCATGATTTGCCATCAGCTCGCGCAGGCATTGGACTTCAACGAAATAACTTTGTGAATCGCAGGTATCGGCATGAGCCCGATTTTGAGAATCTCATTACCTTCAGAATGAAACAAACAAGACCCTTGGAATATATATGTGGTGAAATTATAGACAGACAAAATAGTCTTGAGCTGCCTTAACTTGAGGTCATGGTTAACCAAAGTCTTATTTTAATAATTTAATTATTATTTTGTAAATTTTTATATATATTATATGAAAAAAATAAAATCAATGCAAATAACATTTATTGTGTTTATCATCAAAAAAAAAATAATAGTTTATTTCAAAAATATACTTGTTATTTATCAAATACAAACATAAAAAATAAAAATATTTTAAATTATAGAGAAAACTTATTATATCTTATTAAAGATATAATTAAAAAAATTTACCAAAATAATAATAGCTTTTCGGACTCTCAAATTAAAAAAAAAAAGTAGAGAGAGAATTCCACAAAGAAATTGTACATAAGAAAGATTAAATATGATTCTCACGCCCATCAAATGAGCTTTTTTTAATCTGTAGCAAGACACTTGTTTGTAGGGCCAGGTCTAGCTAGGCACAATGGAGTATAATTCGATGTTTTAGGACCGAAATAAAGGAAAAGTTGGGGCAAAGCAGTACGTTAATGGCTACAAAAATGAAAGAAAGCTACTCGCGAGAACCACTATTCTGTACTCGCTTTCTTTGAGAAAGTTTGTTATTAAACCTAAGTTAAACTTGTCTGGTATATTAACTTTTTTTAGTGTTTGGCGTGTGGAGAACATGGAAGAATTGAACGCTAGGCACGTAAAGAGATGGAAAAGCAATTCGGCTGTTAAGAGGCCAAAATCTCTCTCTCTCTCTCTCTCTCTCTCTTCTCAAAAAAGATCTCTGTCTAGTTCATGTCAATTCATCTCCCACTTCCTCTAAAGACACATAGCCAAGTGTGTTCAAGTCTCTCTTTTTCAAAGCGCCCTCTGTCTTTCCCTCTCCTCGCTCTCTATGACTAGAAAGCACTTAATCTAGAAGTTTTAGTTGTTAATATAATGATTTTTATTTTATTAAAAAAAAAAGAATAATAAAAAATATAATAAAAGTTAAAAATAATATTTTGTGTTCCCCAAAAGAAACCTAAAAATGGCCTTGAATGGAAAGTTATTCGTAAGCTAAATTCCATCTTGATAGTTGGTCGACTAATAGAATATAAATATATGGAGAAAATAGTCACCAATATATGAAGTTAATTTCATGAATTTTCAATGTATTATTAATTTTTTTAAAAATAACTACCACATGCTTAAAAAATTATTAAATTTACCATTCTACAGTCAACACGATGACATGATATACTTACCTTATTTGAATATTTGCTGACATAATGACTAATCAGTGTGTTTCCAATTCTCATGATATAAGTTATGAGTTCAAGCCATGGGGAGGTTGTTGACTAATCTCGTTTTCTAGAAAAAATTCTTATTATATTATATAAAATTTTACAAATAGTGTTGCGATAATACATATTATAAATTAAACTTATTCGTTATGAGTTATTTGTTTAAAGAATTGATCATTTATTAATCATAGCAGGTTAAATAAAAGCTTGGATGAAGTGGAGAATTATTTACTCTTGTCCTTGAAATAAAGAAGAGGAGTTATGCATGTGTGTGTGGCAGTGGGGAAGGGGGTGACTTGTTTTGTGGGAAAGTGTTTGGCGTGTGTTTGACGAGGTGGTACCGGCTAAAAAGGTTGTGGGGAAAGGCTGGGTGTGGGTGGGTGACGTGTGTGTTGCTGGGGGAAGAAGAGGGGTAATGAGAGGAGGGAGGGATGTGTGGGGTGGCGGAAAGCCAGTGGTCGGTGGGGACGAAAGAGTCCAAACCTTAGTCCAAACCCAACTGGCCAAACAGTCCGCGGGCCCAAAAAAAAAGAAGAATGGTGGGCGTAGTTATGGGAGTGGGCAAGTGAATAGCGAGGAGCAGTGTCAGCGGCCTCGCGGTGCAGAAAGAAAAGAAAGGTGTGTTGGGCTAAAAATGGGAGAAAAAAGACCAAAGAGACTGGAAGTCAAGAAGAGAAATGGACAGCAAACTATAGCAGGGCAGGGTCCGGGCACAAAAAAGCAAAAAAAAGCAAAAAAGAGGATCTGCAAACGAAACGTGAACCCCCAATTGTAAAGAACAAAAAAAAGATAAAAGGGAAAAAGCAACCACAGCGCAAAGAGAGCCGTCAAAAATCAAGCGTAGAAATGGCGCCAGTAGGGAAAAAAAGACAGTGGAGAAAAACGTGGGTGCGAAAATGTAGCATGAAGGGGGACAAAATCCGGGAGGCGAAAGTTTAGCGAAAACGTGCAGCGCGCGTGCAAGAAACAACAAAGGAGAGTGAGGGACCGTGCAAAGAAAGGAAAATTAAGAAAAATGCACCAGAAACAATCATGTGAAAAAGAAGCGGTGCAAGTGCTGGCTGGCAAAATTGATGGCAGAGAAGTGTAGATGGAGGATGAAGATCTCGGAAGGTGAAGCAAAAGGGTGCACATGCAGGAAATGGGGCAATAGAGGAGAAGCTGCACAGCAGGTCAAACTAACGTGGAAGAGGGTAGGAGAAAGGGGATAGAGGGAAAATGTAGTGAGAAAATCTAAAGATGAAAGGAGAAAAGGTGAAGGCTCCAGCGGAAAAGAAAAAAAAAGAAAGAAAAAAACTAGGAAGCACGGCGTCGAGGCCCACAGGAGGGGGGGAATGGGAAAAAGCAAGGCACCCTCAGGCTAACGGAGCGGAAGGGGGGGGAGGGGGGGAGGGAGCGAAGGAAGGCCGGGGGGCGCTGGTGCCGATGATGAGGCACGCAGAGCGAGAAGCATGCCCTAGCGAGCTGGTTGTAAAAGAAAGGAAGAAAAGAAAGGAGGGCAGGGTATTAATAGGGGGGACGCAGACCAGAGGGGACGCAAAGCCGAAGGGCAGGAGGTGGGCCAAAGGGAGGCAAGCCTGGGCTGGGGGAAAGTAGACAAGAAGGCGAAGTAACAAGAGAAAAGGAGGGACGGAGAATTGGGAAAGGAAGGAGAGGAAGAGGGAGAAAGACAGAGGAGACAGGCGGGATAAAGGAAGGAGAGCAGCGGCACGGAATTGGAGTAAAAAGCGAAGAGGCAGTGGGGAAGCGGAGACCTGAAAGGAACAGAGTAAATGATGAATGACTAACGGGAGAAGGGTAATCATGGCAGAGGTGAGAAACTGGAATGAGGGTAGGTGATGGACAGGAAAGAGGGTTAAAGGGAGGGGGAAGCAGGGAGGATCCACAAGGCGCTTAGGCAAGCCCGAACAAAAGCCGAGGGCCAAGGGGCAGGAACAAAGGGAGGTGGGAAAGTGCCGAGCCGCCAGTGGACCCATGGCCGCTGGATGCAAGTGGCGCCAAGGAAAGTCCAGGGCAGGACTAGAGCGGGACTGCAGGGGGCAATAAACATGCAGGATAGGGAGGTATGAGGATGAGTGAAGCCAAGCGAAGGCAATGCCCAACAAACAGTAGACAAGGTGGCAAAACAAGTCCACTCGAAGATGGAGAGACCACGCGGAGACGGTAAGTTTGTACACGAACATAGTCGCCGGGCGTGGGGAGTGGAAGGGCTGTCACGGGTGCTCAATAAAATAAGTGGCAACGGAGGCAAGCAGTGAGAGGTGGCACGCAATATGGTCATTGGGTGGAAAATGGTAGCCCTGTTTAATGAATGATACAATATTGAGAGCTATTAACAACAAATGCTCCACGACTAGGTGTATGTGCTTGAATATGAGTGCGCAGTGGAAGAAGAGTTGAGCACATTGGAAACTGTAAATATAATAAATTTTATCGTTACATGAAAAAAAAAAAGAGAAAAGATGAATGCTGTCCAGATGTTAGAAATTATCAAACGCTGTGCCGCAGGGGAGACGAGAGGAGATAAGAGAGGATACCAGCATGTGCTTCCAATCCAAGGTTCAGCGGGTAGTTGGCTAAAGAAATACTCCAACGCGCTGCTGAAGACAAGAATCAATGAGGGTACTTAGTCGGTCCGCGCTCATAGTCACCATAAGTAGTTGGCGCGAAATATGGCAAAACTGGGCTATATTAGTTGCGAGTGTTTGAATTGGGCTCGAAAGAAAGTGAGGCCCATTAACAAAACCCGAAAGCAATTTCTGTCAACGAAAGGGATCAGAGTTCCACCGGGCTACGGATACACGCACGCAAACGAAAGACGGCGAAGGGTACAAACCAGCGACCGTGACTCTAATCATGCCACCCCTAGGTTTATTTACGTGCTACACGTGTACACATTTACTTTTTCAGTTACTCTATCTTGTACACCGGGAAGAATATAATAAAAAAGCACTTATAGCAATTGTTGCAACTAGAACTCACGTGGAAGCCACCAGGCAAACCCACACACGACAGCCGTGACCTGTTGGTACATGAAATCAATTGAAATTAAGAGTGTGTTACAGCACTTTGAAGAAATATCCGTTCCTTTTTGGTTCCCAAAAATGGTTCTAAGTTATAAAAGGTAATTTAAGGCAAAATCAACTTTTATCAAACTTTTCAAAAACCATTTTCGATAAGGATCAAAAATGACGAACGATGATCACGAGCGAAGATCTATCATCTCTAAAGATGTTACACCCCAAATCAAAGATCACAAATTCCCATCATGACGTACACTGTTGGGGAATAGAGCACCTGAGCCCAACGCACGGGCACTAGTAGAGCCAAAATTCTTAGCCGAGGGGCAGCAATCAAAAGGAGGGAAAGGGAAAGCCGAACAATTGATACGATATCTTCGTTTCCCGTGCTTGGGCTAACTCCTATCCCAAACACGATGCAAATGAGATGGCATACACAATGCGATTAACATACGACCTAACATAGCAATGCTATGAAATGGCATACACAATGTTCGATGTGACATGGCATGCACGATGCTCTAACATGCAATCTAGCATACGCAATGCTATGGACCGAAATGACATACACAATGCACGATGGACTTACACCAACATGAATGGACCTCAGCCACACTCACATCAGTGGCCATGAGATGGAAAAGAGACAACCGAAATGCGTGCACACGTGCACGCATACCAAGGACTGAACCTTAAGGCATAAAATGCCACTCTACCAAAGCATGGCAAGGGATGAAAGATGGCATACAAACATGTAATTTCCAGCACTGAAACATGATGCTAAATGGTCTCAAAACATGGAAATATGCACCCGATGCATGAAATAAGCCCCGAAACTCAAAGCTAGGCACATGTATTGAATTATAACTATGCAAAGCAAGCATTATTTGGCCATGAAGTACAAAGACAGAGCCAAGGTAGTCCCAAAACATGCATATTTCTAGTTTAAAGCATGGCCAAAGGTGCTAACATGATGGACTAAAATAGCATGCAAATTTGGCTAGCAAACATGGTTTACATGGCATGTATATGAAGCGTATGAGAACTCATCAAACCAGCCAAAAACAGTGAATAAAACATGACAAAATATACCCAAATAATCACTGAAATGCAACCAACATGTGCGAAAATGATGAGCTCCTTTGAAAGGGCATGCAAGGGGTTACTCAACACATATATGATGGACACTTAACATAGCAAAACCAACTCTGGAAATCAAATATGACAGCCCTAAAACTCACCAAAAATGACCTGAAATTGATCAATAAAGCATACAGTGAAAGGTCCTCTTGAAACGCCTTGAGGAGGGTTGTTCCACACATGCATGAGGGACATAAAATATGGCCAAAAGGGCCTTGGACAGAGCTAAGGTATATTTATTTAGAATCTCGCAGGTCAGTCAGTATGACTGGGGTGGCGCCAGCTTGGCTACCCTCTATTGCTATATGAGCGCGACCTCCCGCGGACGGGGGAATATAGTTGGCGGCTATTGGAGGGCCTGGGAGGTACTTTCTGCCCTCTTGATTCTGCTTTTCATTATCTGTATATCGCACACACGGTACACTTTACATTCTGTACTTTGCACTCTGCTCTCGGTATTCTGCATTCCCTGTATATTCTGTATTCACATTCTGCACTCAGCATTCCGTATTCTGATGGCTATTGCCCTATTTTCCACAGCTATGGGTTTTTGCATACTTTCCCACACTAGCCCCGGAGCTTGAGGTGGAGGTCTCCCTTGTGATCCCCTACTCGCTCGTGTTTGAGGGCCAGTACCGGCCGAGACCTCAGGAGACTCTCCCCTACCTACGGCAGTATTTCGACACGGTGCGGTCGACAGAGGTAATCCAGAACTCTCAGTTCTCCATGTTTTCACCATTGATTTATTTTGCACATCTGAGGCCCAGAAATGCTTGCAAATGGGGCTAAGTAATGAAGCAAAATAAGGCTAGAAAAGGGAAAATGAAGACTTACCCTTGTAGAGCCGACCTCCAGCAGCTTCTGGACTAAGTTGGTGAGCTTTCAACCTCTGTAAATGACCTCCAAGGTGCTTGAATGAATGAGGGAGGTGGTAAGCTAAGAGGTGTATGGTAAAATGGCCAAGAATATGAGTGTTTTGAGGCTTGAAGTATAGAGATAGAGGGTTGTATGTATATTTCCAGCCAAAAGCTTCTAACCCTTGAAAATGGAGGTGAAGGGTTGATTATATAGAGGGAGGAGGCTATGGCTTCTTGGAGAAGCCAAGAGAAAGGCTCAAAGCTTCTAAAGGAAGCTTGACCAAAGGGGTCAAGCTTCTTGAAGAAGCTAAACCAAAAGGGTCAAGCTTCCTCAAGAAACTTGACCAAAAGGGCCAATTCCTCTTTGAAGCCAAGCAAAGGGGTGAAAACCAACTTAAAAAGGGCCAAAATAAGGACAAAACCCTCGGACAGTGGGTCAAGTGTAAAACAGCTGGCACAGCTGGAACACACTCGGAGAGACAAAACTGGCCGACCAGTTCAAAAGGGTCAGGGTGGTCGGTCGACCACCTTCCCTGGTCGGCCTACCAGGGGTCAAAAAGTTCAAGCAAAATTGCTGGTCGGCCTACCCAGAAAGGTGGCCTCCCAGATGAGTAGAACACAGCCCTGTGGTGAAAAACAAAAAAATGTGACCCAAGAGAGAGAAAAACCAGCTTTTTAGAGGGATTCAAAAGGGTCAAGAGGAATTACTGGTCAGCCTACCCATATTGGTGGCCTCCCAGATGAGCACAACACAATGGTGGTGTGAAAAACCAGAAATTGTGGCTCAAGAGTAAGAAAAACCAACTTTCTGCAAGAAAAATCGGCTGGAGGAGAGAGAAAAAGGAGAAAGCTGGTTTTTTAGGGGGAAAAGGTGGCCTCCCACCATACCACCACCTTCTTAACCATGAAAATAGGGCCCCTACCAAAAATGGGCCAAGACGGATGCAAAACGGAGGTTTGGGGGCCAAAACGTGCGGCCTGAAGCCCCGAAAACTGACTATTAGGCACCGGAGGTGGCGTTCGACCACGAAGTTGGTCTCTCGGGCCACAGTGTCCCTCAAAAGGGAGGAAACAAGGTGTGTGCCAAAAACCAGAGCAAACGGAAGTGGTTAAGCAGTCCCGAACCGAGGCACACGGCCGACGACTCTGAAAAATCGGAAACCGGGCTCTAAACGGGAAAAATGGCCTACGATCACGAAACGTAGCCTACGGCCACTGAGAGATGGTCTACGATACCTCTCCATCCCTTCGGGAAGAGAAAACGGAGGAAACGGGACCTGGTTCACAAACCGAGGCAAAGTACAAAAGAGTCCGGAGGCAAGGCTCGCAACCGAGACTCTGAAACCTCAGAACGAGCACAATATGCAACATCACCGAGCGCTCATTCGGTGACGTCTGAGTCTTAAGGTCGGTCAAAAATGGGGTGTCTACAGCTATCATCAACAATGCTTGATCTGCTACCACACGGATGGAGTTGTTGCTTGTAACCCAATCTTGAATTCATACCCCTACTAAGGCAGTCAAGGGAGGAGACCGGTGGTGGTGCGTCAACAGGTTAGGCTTAGAAATTTTTGGGTGGCTTGGAAATTAGGGTTTTGGATGTGGAAGATAAAAGGATATTTTGGTATTTTATTTTACAATAAAAATGTAATTAAATTTTTTTTTCATTAAGTGTGTAAAGTAAGAGAACTTTGTGTGTGGAAATAGAATTTCCTCTCTTAGTAATAGCTAGTACCAAATAGTCCCATTACTGGATAATAATTTAACCATATTTATAATTACTCTCTTAATATATGTTTAAAAACAACCCATTGGTGCAAGAAGTATTTTGTTCCTGACTGCAGCAGAGTAATCAATTCAAGCTTTGGGGCCCTTTTTTGAGTGATATGAAACATAGAGCCTATGGCATTGGCATCTCCAGTGCATGAACTAATAATATTACATAGAGATTAATAAAATTTTATTTGTTGGGTGGAATGTTTCATAATTCCTTACAAAATTGTATTAAAATAAGCAATTCAAGATTGACCAAGATATATAGATTTCAATTTCATGACTTTATTCTTCAAACAAACACAACTAATATATAGAAATTGTGGGTATTGATTTTTAACTTCACAACTAAATAGATCTTTCTATCAAGATTTAGGGAACTCGACTGAAGAGCACACAAGAGAATAGATTGAGCCAACACCTACGTACAAGAGAATAAGAAATACCACAGTGGCTCGTCCACCCGGAAGCACTCCGACGATCAAGTCAGTCCAACTCAAATCAAGAGCTCACAATTAATCACTTACTTTAGACCCACGGAGTGCCTTACTTTTATAGTCAAGCAGTGCCCTCGTCCCTTAGAAGTATCACCCCATAAGACTTAATCATAACACTTTATCTCAGATTCTCACATAAGAATGATGGAAGATTTTGTGATAGACCCCTCACTGTCTAACTTATCTTTCAAAATGATAAGAATTATATAAGTACTTTCAAAACCTCCTAATATTTTAGAACTTGTTTCTTTTATTATATTACTCTCATATCTATCAGCTCTTCTATTAAGCTATCTTCACAGTATATTTTAGAGTAAAATTTTACTCTGAATCAGAGTAAAGTTTACTATGATTCAAAGTAAAATTTTATATCGTTAAGCAAATCAACATATTTTTAACTAGAGTAAAATTTTACTTTGAATCATAGTAAACTTTACTCTGATTCAAAGTTAGGTATTTAACCACTTCGTT
Source organism: Camellia sinensis (assembly GCF_004153795.1). Taxonomy (NCBI): domain Eukaryota; kingdom Viridiplantae; phylum Streptophyta; class Magnoliopsida; order Ericales; family Theaceae; genus Camellia; species Camellia sinensis. Next base: position 1,253,886 of record NW_021025702.1, read on the forward strand.
TGTTTCATATGATCACTTACAATTAGAATAGCATATTGCCTGTCCAATAGGTTTTGGAACTAAGAAAAAAACAAATCTTTTTTTTCAAAATTTTACTTAAATTATGTCAAAATTTTTTACTTTTCTGATCCATCTGGTGTAAATGAATATATAAAATAAAAATAAAAATAAAAATAAAAATTTACATATAAAAATTGAAAAGGCAAAATAAACTTTAAAAACCCACTGTTTTACTTCTTTTTGTTTTTTCAAATTTCTTTTTAAAATTTTTATAAAAAAAATTTAATTTTTTAATTCGTCTCATCGAGTAAAGTGTAAGAGCCACAACTTAATTTTTTTTTTAAATCACTAAAAATGGAAATAAACCAACCAAAAAGTCAACAAAAAAGCAAATTGCTTTGCTTTGAGTTGTTTCAATTCGACCCTTTTTTTTTCTTTTTCTTTTTTTAATGTGGTTTCAAGCAACTTTTTATAAAAGTGAAAAACAAATAAATAAATAAATAATTTACGTTATAGCTTTGAGGTCTTTCCACCTAAAAATCAATTAGATTTGAAATGTCTCCAAAATTTCTCAGCCTAAAAATATCCCAGGAATATATCTAGCTACCAGTTTTTGAATTAATGATATGCAGCTGCTTGTAAAATCAGGCGAAAATT
>NW_021025702.1:1263558-1405501 GCF_004153795.1 Camellia sinensis
TTACTGGCTGAAATTTTTTTTGTCGTCTTGCTATCACAGAGCCCCACGTGAAGGTGGGGGTGCTGGGGGTCCCAGCACTGTTGCTTGTTTTTATGTTTTTATTATGTGTAAGTTTGCAGTGCTGCTAAATCGTATATTGTGTATGTAGGGATTTCAACATCAATACTTGGTTTAAAAAAAATTCTCATCCATTCAGTAAGTCTCTTTTGTTGATATCTTAAAGCATTGGAATGGTCATGGAAGTGATATTATTCCTTTGACCGGACCAATAAGATTTGTACTTAGCTACGTTCAACAATTTTGATTCTAATCTTTTTCATCGATGTGGAAGATTAGCACCCATATTTTCCCTGTCCTGGAATTTTTTTGACCTTGATTAGTAATTAACTACAATTAGCAGATTCTATGCTTGATTAGGTTAAGCTGTTTTATTTATTTATTTTATTTTATTTAAATAATTTTGAATAAACTATCAAGCTCTTAATGCTGTGTTTGATTGGGGGATTTGGGAAGGGATTTGGAAACAGAAATGAAAAATGTTGGTGAAATGTGAATAAAACATGTCTATATTTCACATAGTTTCACACACCTTTTCTCTTTCCTTTTCCAAATTCCCCCCTAAATTCTCAAACCAAATACAACATAAGAGTTTGACTTAATTCCCATCAAGTCCTATTAAAAATCATTGTTAAAAATAATTTTTTGTGATGATTTTTTACATGTCGCTAAAAATTAACAATTAGTGACTTTTTTCACGATTTTTATAAATTATCGCTAAAAGTTAAAAATTAGTAATGTTTTTTTGTGACGATTTTTTTTAAATTGTCGCTAAAATTTATAATTAGAAATATTTTTTTGTGACTATGTTTAAATTGTCATTGAAAATTAATTATTAGTAATGTTTTTCAATAGTGCATGATGAAAAATACTATTAATTATCATAGGACCAATTAGTAAAATCTAAACATTAGTCCCCTTGAATTTTTAACTTGCAACCATTCAACTGAGGGTTGCCTTTTGATGCTTCAATGCTCTGATGGCATGCACCAGTTTATGACCTCTCCTAACTTCATCGCACGAGGTACTTCCTAAGTTCATAAAGTTCAATTGTGATCAAGCTAAAAAATGGACATTCTACAATATAAATTAGAATTGTGTAAAAGAAAGAGAGACTTTCATTATTATTATTATTATTATTATTATTTTGTGTGAATCCAATCATCATAAGCCACACTAACTATTATAAACTCTGAACCTTCATCACCGCCGCCACCATCACCTTCTACAACTCCCTGGCTAGTTGCTTTGTTCTCTTTTTCCTTCACAGTGACGATCATCATCATTCTTGTCATCATCATCATCATCTTCATCATCATTATTTTAGTGTTATTAGTAAAGCACCACATAAATGGTGAATTAGAACATGATTCTTATCATCAACTACATGTAGGAGGGTTAAGGATTAAATAAGCTGATTTTTTTGTTTTTGTTTTGTTTTTCTTTTTCATTTTCCTGAGACCAAACAGCAGTAGATTCAAGAAGACAAAAGGTGTACTCTATAGGACAATATAGAGAATAAATTCTTATATGGATTCGTAAAGCAAACTCTATTTTTGTACTAAAAAAACAGAATAGCAAGACGTGTTTGTGAAAATACCCCAGAGAAATATGATAGTAAAATGCATGAACAGAATAATCCCTATTGTAGTAGTTAATTTCTTGATTCCCTAACCCACACTTCTAATAGGTTCACTATAATATAACTACAGTAGGCAATTAGGCAAAAAGTAACTCGAATTTGGCTTATATTTGACCCGTTAAAAGTTAGTTTGAGATCTGCTGTAAATAAGATAAATTTGACTATATAATTTAAAATTCGATAAGTTTTTTAATTAAACTTAAACAAGCTACTACTCTACTTGATAATGTTAAATGTATTATAAAAAATCAAACTACTCAAACTCAACTTGTTATCGGTTCGATTAAAACTTATTTAAAATCTATTGAAATAGTAAATAAATAAAGTTTGAATACATTGAAGTTTGCTAAGTTTTCAAATCATACTTAAACAATACTCTACCCAATAAACTTGTATGCATTAATTATAAAAAGGTATTCGAGCTTTGCATTGGTGGTCAGTCACTTGGCTTGCTGTCTCATGAAGCATTAGGTTTCAGGTTCACTTGACCCTAGGCTAGTCATTAGGCTTTTGGGGCTATGCCCGTGAGTATAGCCCGAGATTTGCCTAATCTGCGTAGAAGAGACGCTTTTTGTGGGTCGTGGAAATAGTTAGAGTTTATCCCTAATTATTAAAAAAAAAACAGACTCAAATTTGTCTTAGTATCAATTCAATTAAAGCTCATATAAAATTCCCTCAAATTGTATACAAATCAAGTTTAAACATATTAAAATTTATAAATTTTTTAATTCACACTACAATAATTTGCTATATAATTTGAGCCGGCTCATGTAAAGTCCTACTCACGCCACCCTCATTCGGACAATGCTAGGTTATGATATTGGTAGCCAAGTTACAATAAATAAATGAAAAAAGAGCTAGTCTTTGAAGCTTAAAGTAGCTCTAGGGTTTGAGAGCCCTAGAGGAAGCATATGAGCAAATCATCACCATGAACCAAAATTCCATATTGAATTGGAAAATTTAAAAATAGAACTCTTAAGGAAGATGTGCCTAGATCAATGTTCCTAAAGATTACATGCCTAGTAATCTAGTCTACTTGGTGGTAATTGATTTGGTTATGATGGTTTGATCATCATATTCCCTTGTTTGGATGCTTCTCAACATTATTTTTATCAAAAGCAACCATAAGGAACCATGAATTCTACTTACCACTCATGAAAGCATCATTGCAATTAAACCAGATTAGTTTAGTTGATCACCACTGTATATTCCTATTTAGTCTAGATCAATGAATTTATTAGAGATAAAAACTGTTCATTTCTTTTTTATTATGAGATTATTTGTTATTTTGAGTTGTTTGTTGGGCTTCTACTTGTATATTGAGAATATTTGATGTAGTTTATAAAGACTACTCATAGTTTTTCTGTATTTCGGAAGTTAGTATCAAAATGTTTGATTTGTTTGACTATGGCTTAAAAACTACCTTTTTTTTTTTTTTTTTTTTTAAAACAAAACAAAAAACTAGAAAAACGAAAAAAATTCCAAATAAATTAGCTTTTTCAGTATTAATTTTTTTAATAAATTCATTTTTTTAGCTAACTCCGAAAATGATACTTTTAACTTTTACTTTTTGATTATTAACTTTTTGGGCTTAAAAAATAATACCAAACAGTCACATTATTAGATTATATAATTATCCAGTTTAACAAAATTCTTTTCATATTTACAATTATAAAATAAATTTTTTTTATATATATATTAAAAAAAAAAAGCATCATTGGTGCAACAAAGATTTTGTTCCTCCCTGCAACAAAGAAATCAATTCATGATTTGGGAGCCCTTTTTTGAGTGATATCAACATAGATAGAGCATATGGCATTGGCATCTTTAGTGCATGAACTAATAATACAGAGAGATTAATAATAAAAATTGATTTGTTGTGTGGAATGTTTAATAATTCCAGCTTGAAAAATTATATCCAAATATGCGATTCAAGATTGACCAAGATATATAATATAATTCAATTTCATGACTTTATTCTCCAAAAAAACACAACCTATATATATAGAAACTCATTGATAATAATATATTATTGTTGAAATATAATATTTGAGAGCTTCAAAAAAAAAAATGTGTAGGTTGTTAGGAAAAATAAATGATTTCTCACAAGTAAATCAGTCAATGAGAATAAGAATTAATGCGAAAAAATTAAACCAACGGCAACACAAGAATTTTTACGCAGTTCCCTCAATGTGAGATACGTTTACGAGATCAAAATTTGATTCTACTATCAACCAAAAAGTTTATAAACGATTACAAACGAAACACAAATGGTCTTACAAATCACCCTAGATGAATTCCAAATAATCAAGAGGAAAAATCTCACCAAATAGATGAATAAAAATTTTTAAAATAAAATTATAAAATATCTAAGATAACGAACCAAATCAACTTTAAAGTAAAGCCGAAACAAAAGCACAAAGCACTAGATTTGACTAAACCAATAACAAGCAGCAGCACTATGTTTATTCACCAATTCCAAACCCACCGAATTGATCATCAACTATTCTATAGCAGCGCACTATATACTTGGGGAAAAACAAATATATATGAAACAAAGACCATATATATTGTTGAACCATGGTTTTTTATCAAAACCTTAAGAGGATGTTTGATTATGTGGATTAGAGTATAGGATTTGAATTATTAATCTGTGGGTCTAATTATTCTATATTTGTTTTAACATTTTGGTTTAGGATTATTAATCCAATGGATAATTAATCCAACAAATTTGTAGGATTATTAGTAATGAGATAGGGATAGGATTATTAATCCAATGAATATTAATCCAATTGGATAGTGAATACCACACTAATTTAATAGGATTATTAATACTTCACTATTGATCTTGTGAATCAAACATGACCTAATTGTTACCAAACATATTATTAAATATTCATTGAGTCTTCAAAAGTTAAATATATTATAACCAACACCAAAATAAATTAAATATTTTAATAAATCAATTGAGTCTCATTCTCCAATAAGGAGGAGGGATACCCAACCGAAATTATGACAAGCATGATTCTCAATAGTTTTTTAAGAAATATCTTTAAATTATGCTAGAATTTCATAAATGTCTCAAAACACAACCTGTCTCCTATTTTTTCTTCAAGAGTTTCATCTCCATTTTCAAACCAAACTAAAACCAAATTATTTTGTCTTAAAAAAATAAATGAGTTTTGAAATAAACTACCAAGAAAATTTTTGGTATTTCATCATATTTGTTTTAAGAAAATGAATGGTTTATGTTTAAAATCACACTTTAAAAATAAATGTAACAAAATTATGTGACTACAATTATACAAAAAAATAAAATAAATCATACTAAATATAGGACATACTTTTTGTGCTTGCAGTTTATTTGTTGAAGGAACACATATATTGTGAAGTTTAGTACAGTGCATTTCATAAACCAATCTTCGACACTTTCGCATGATTTTAGCCCTTAAATTTAATTTGTAAATCTTGCAAATTTACCCATTATTTTCCCTTTTTTTAAATAAGTTAAAAGATTATTATTAGTTTTAATAAATAATGAGACATTGAAGGAAACTAAAGTTTGTAAATCAAAATTATTTTGATGGTAAGAAATTGAAATCACTATATAGTATATTTATAATTGGTCAATAGTTTTTTCGGTCATTTTACTCAATTTGTTCACAATCTACCACATTATAGTCCAATGATTCTTTAAATTTCAAATCGACCAAATTGTAATCGAAGGATTGTTTTAATTTCAAATAAAGAAAGGCAAATTTGAGTCTCTTTACTCGTCATTTCTCCCCCTAGTCTCTCTTCTCTCTTCTCTCTTCTCTCCATGTCATGAATCAATAGCGGTGATACTTTCAACCACCGTTAAAACCAAAATAAATGATAACGCAATACATGAGTTTTGAAATCTAAATTTATTAGATTATTATCCAACGACGAGTAGGTCCTCAAACCTAATTTGTTAACCTATACATTTCACTTTTAGGGTCCTTAGCTTTATAGTTAGGTCCATTTCATTATTTATGATATTCAAGGTCTAATTAATCATGAGAATAATATATGATTGATCATCATAGTCTTTATTTAAAAAAATTGAAATTTTGAAATGACATATTTCTATTTCTTGTCTCTCCCAAAATTTAGATAAATAAAGCGATGACTAAATTCATTGTATATACCAAAACTATGTCGTTAATCTCAGCTATGAAACCGATAGAGAACGATTCTTTTTTTTCAACTTGTTAAATATTATTATGGTATTGGTAAATTTTTAACTGTGATAATTTATTAAGATGGTTCCATTCTAGGGAATGGATAAGATGTTAATTCAAAATAGAAGTCATGCTAATGAAACCATTTCAACCCCTCTCCTTTTTATTTGGTTTATTAGAATGAGATAGAATACCATGATTCTATTTGTAACAGATTTGTTATTATGTTTTTAGTCTAACCAAAAATGAAAATAAATATGTTGATTTTAATGCGGTACTAGGAAAATTCTAATATACACCCCTTGAAAATGGTATACCATATGCACCCTTAGTTATATAATTTTTTTTCTTTAATTGTGACTAATTTTCTTCTCTAGTGACCTCGAAGGGTTAGCCTAGTGGGCAAAACTTGGGACTAGGGTTGTGCTCCCTCTAGGTCTTAGGTTCAATATAGGGGCCCCCACAAGTGGGCGGTGGAATTTGTCTTCCGAAATTAGTTGAAGTGCATGTAAGCTTATCCGAAAACCCAATTATCAATGTGTGTGTGTGTGTGTGTGCACGCGCGCACGCACGTGCGAGTAAGCTGACCCGGACCCTCGATTATCAAAAATATATATATTTCTTCTTTAGTTATGTCATTATTTTAGTTATGACTCATGAGTTCTTTAGTTATATCTCATATTGTGTTTAATTATGATATTTTTTTTTCTTTTTTAGTTATGACTTAAAAAATATGAAATTATGTAATTTTCTTTCTTAGTTATAAGGCGTGCACCCTTTCTTAGTCATAAGGTGTATACCTTTCAAAGGGTATGTACCATAGTGTTTTCGGATATGCCTATCTATTCCATGGTAGAATATGTCTGTTGGCCTCCCTCTTGTTTGCCAATTTTTTTTTTTTTTCTCATCTATGAAAAAAAATGGGTAGGTATAAATAATTCTATTTCTCTTTCATTTTCTGTTTTTGTGAAAAATTCAAAATCTAAACATAACCTATCCTAAATTGTTGTATTTTCCTTCAATTCCATCATAGCATAACAAATAGACCATAGGAATGTCTTATTGCTTGACTAATTACAAATTATCACCTACCTTGCAATTCAATTTATTATTTTAGCAAAATATTCATGATTCAATTTACAATTTGACAACAATTGATAAATCATTACTCACTTTGTTAAAAAATGATTAACCTATATAAAATGGAAACCATAAATGATTGGCATTTACATAGCACATAAAATGAAATTCCAAGGAAAAAATGCTCTTTATCTATGTAGATTGGATCTAGTATAAATTATTTCAAACAATTACAAGTGGCTACAACTGTACCTTGTACAACTAGGAAGAGAAGGAAGAAAGTGTTACAAACTTAGAGTTGGTTTGGAATGTTCTAAATAAATATAATTTTTGACTTTTTATAAAAAGATTTGTGGAAAAGTAGAGAAAATATGTTGATTAATGTAATTCAAATAAGTGCACTTATGCAACAAGTGCACTTATGCAGTTTAACCCAAACAAGACTTAGACTTTAAAATTTTTGAAGGAATCAATGACGGTATGCTATTTGTCTTCCTCCTTCTCCCAACTCCTTTTAAGATTTGTCTTTTTTTAAGTTAATAAGCTATACTCAAAAAATTACTAATCAACTCGATAAAATATATAAATTATAAAATATCAAACTTCTTGAATTTTACTTATACTCGACTTGTCAAAAACTTGTTCTACATTGAGTCTTTATATAAGTAAAATCATAAATTTATTAAAATTTTAAACTAAATTTAACAATAAAAAATAAAATCTATTCGGATCCACTCTACTCTTTTGTAAATAAGAATGTTGGGACGTGGGGTTGAGCATAGGATAGTTTGGGGATTTGAAATGCAATCCCACATTAGTGGGAAATTCTATTTCCATATACCCTTTTATCTCTGTACACATCATATCTCAGTTTACATACTTAATGAATTTGAAAAAAAAAATGTTTTACATAGTACACAACCCTTCATACTAGAACTACCCTCTTCTTCATCCTTCCACCACTAACCCTAATATCTAACCTAACTAGTCATTGTCGCCACTTCCACCATAACCGCCGCCGTAGCCCGTCCCAAAATACTACGACACACTGTTTCCAAACTTTCTATTACCTATACAACTAGAGAGTTTACACTTGTATTGCACCCTAATTGATATAATTTATTCTGAAAGACCAAACCGCTACATGCAGTTGAAAAGAAAAACTACAAACTTGACATACCTAAGTCATCTCTCTGAATAAGCTTTTTAAATGGCTTCTAACCATTGATTGCACTTGTTCCTTTTTTACATTAAAGTGGCTCACCTCTTTATATCTATATGGGGATATGCTATTGTAGACGCGCCCTCGGGCCTCACTACAATTCGGACTCAATTTGTGTTACGGTCCTGTATCTAATCTCGCAGAGTGCAATGCAAGACCGATGACTCGTCAAAGAGTCCAAATCCGGCAAATCGTTTTGGAAAACAGATTTTTTAGAAAGAAGTGTCAAACATGGACTGCTTTGCCAGATACAGAGTTGCCACCTAAATATTTATTTTGGGGGAATTTAGGAAACCCTGACTCGTTGCCTAAGGCCACGTGTCCGTCATCACCAAAGTTACCTCGGCCCGGGAACTTGGGTACAATTGGGGAAGGTCACTTCGTGAGCACCCCCGCTCGCCCGATCAAAGATCGGCCTCTACTAACCATGATATCGAGTTTTGAAAACATTATGCGTTCTTATTCCGGTTATTAGTCTTGATTTACTATGTGATGCGCACAATATACAAATATAGACCGGATCGCCTGAATTGGAACAAAACATCTCATGTTTGTTTTGAAAACGGTTTGTTACTCGCAAGTAGGCTAAAATGTGGATTTGCCACCCTCAGTTGGGCTTAGAAAATATGATTTTGCCACTATCTAGTAGGCTTAAAACTCACAGTCAATGCATTATTCCAATTCAGATAATCTAACCTTCACCCACAGACATTCAGGCAGTTATGTCACATAAGCAGTTAGCCTCATGGCAAGCATGCTATCATGGCAGTCACTCACACACATGCAAGGATGCTAAAGCATAAAACTTACCGAGTACTCCAAGTCAAAACAAAAGCTATATTAGAAATCCATGCATGATCCTAACTATACAGAAATGCCTAATACAACACATGTAAAATGCAACTAAGATAGGCTCGGCTATTCTAAAGATGGCATGTAAAATGCTACAACTAACAAGTATTCAACTTGGAATCGAAATACAAATGCAGTTAGCATGATGCGTCGAGCCTGGTGCATGCAAAACAGATGAATGAATGTAAACATGCTATCATGCTATATGTTAATTGAAACATGCCCTAATCTAACCATCATAAGCTGGTAAATAAAAGGGAGAAAGACGTGGGGTTGAAAGACATACATCACACGCACGCACACTTATTACAGTTGTGCCCTCGCTCGGAGGGTCCGAATAAATAATATACAGTCCGAATAAATAGTACAGTCCGAATAAATACAAAATCCTAATTAATTGGCAGATTAATCTAGGAAACCAGGTAAATTAGCACGCAAATCCATGGACCGCCTCAGCTCTGTTCCAAATGATGAATGATGCATGCTTGAGTTGCCTTGCACAGAAATCCATTACGATGCCCCAGTTTGCCTATGTTTGCAATTGTTCTTGGAATATTGCGTAACGCTCCAGAAGGCCGCTGATTTCTAATTTACTGCAACAGAGAGCAACAAAAGGACATGGCAAAGTATTTTTACATATGCATGCATGACTACTCTTTAGGGAGTGTAGTCCTCGATCCTCGTGCCACCAATCACGCATATCGATGTATGATGGCCGAGGAGTCGAATTGCACGACTCAATATGAAATGAATGCACATGAAAACACAACAAGACCTAAACTCCATCATGGGTAATTCGGAGTGTCGGCGACAGGGAATTGAGACACGTTCCGTCACTCGGAGTACGAAACGTACCTCGTTTTCCGTGCTTGGGCTAACTCCTATCCCAAACACGATGCAAATGAAATGGCATACACAATGCGATTAACATACGACCTAGCATACGCAATGCTATGAAATGGCATACACAATGCTCGATGTGACATGGCATGCACGATGCTCTAACATGCAATCTAACATACGCAATGCTATGGACCGAAATGACATACACAATGGACGATGGACTTACACCAACATGAATGGACCTCAGCCACACTCACATCAGTGGCCATGAGATGGAAAAGAGACAGCCGAAATGCGTGCACACGTGCACGCATACCGAGGACCGAACCTAAGGCATAAAATGACACTCTACCAAAGCATGGCAAGGGATGAAAGATGGTATACAAACATGTAATTTCCAGCACTGAAACATGATGCTAAATGGTCTCGAAACATGGAAATATGGCACCCGATGCATGAAATAAGCCCCGAAACTCAAAGCTAGGCACATGTATTGAATTATAACTATGCAAAGCAAGCATTATTTGGCCATAAAGTACAAAGACAGAGCCAAGGCAGTCCCAAAACATGCATATTTCTAGTTTAAAGCATAGCCAAAAAGTGCTAACATGATGGACTAAAATAGCATGCAAATTTGGCTAGCAAGCATGGTTTACATAGCATGTATATGAAGCGTATGAGAACTCATCAAACCAGCCAAAAACAGTGAATAAAACATGACAAAATATACCCAAATAATCACTGAAATGCAACCAACATGTGCAAAAATGATGAGCTCCTTTGAAAGGGCATGCAAGGGGTTACTCAACACATATATGATGGACACCTAACATAGAAAAACCAACTCTGGAAATCAAATATGACAGCCCTAAAACTCACCAAAAAGGGCCTGAAATTGATCAATAAAGCATACAGTGAAAGGTCCTCTTGAAACGCCTTGAGGAGGGTTGTTCCACACATGCATGAGGGACATAAAATATGGCCAAAAGGGCCTTGGACAGAGCTAAGGCAGACCTCAAAACCCTCAGAATGAGGCCTGGAACATGACTTCAAAGCATGCAAAAAGGGGTCCCTTTGGAAGGCCAACAAGATCACCAAACAAGACAAGGAGAGAGGGGGTCACTCCCCTCTGATTTTGGCTCTCAAAAATGCATCTGAGCCACTGAAAATCCACTGGATTTCAGTGGCTAAGAGGCCAAACCATGGCCAATGCAAGTGCTCTAATGCATAGCCCTAATCATGAAGAGCTAATGCATAGCCCTAATCATGAAGAGATGAAGCATGCATAGGGGGAAGATGACCCCAAAAAGAAAAGAGACCTTAACCAAACTTGAAGATGAGATTAAAACAAGATCTTTTTCAATTTATGACAAATCTCGAAAATGTTCACAAGTAAGGCTAAAATATTATGCAAAAAAAGCCCTAAAAGAGAGATAGAGGGTAAGGGGAAGTAGATGACCTCAAACAGCAAAGTTCCCTTAAACAAAGTTAAAGAGGAGCTCAAAATAAGACACTTTACAGTTTAGGTCGAGGCCCAGAAATGCTTGCAAATGGGGCTAAGTAATGAAGCAAAATAAGGCTAGAAAATGGGAAATGAAGACTTACCCTTGTAGAGCCGACCTCCAGCAGCTTCTGGACCAAGTTGGTGAGCTTTCAACCTCTGTAAATGACCTCCAAGGTGCTGGAATGAATGAGGGAGGTGGTAGGCTAAGAGGTGTAAGGTAAAATGGCCAAGAATATGAGTGTTTTGAGGCTTGAAGTATAGAGATAGAGGGTTGTATGTATATTTCCAGCCAAAAGCTTCTAACCCTTGAAAATTGAGGTGAAGGGTTGATTATATAGAGAGAGGAGGCCATGGCTTCTTGGAGAAGCCAAGAGAAAGGCTCAAAGCTTCTAAAGGAAGCTTGACCAAGAGGTCAAGCTTCTTGAAGAAGCTAAACCAAAAGGGTCAAGCTTCCTCAAGAAACTTGACCAAAAGGGCCAATTCCTCTTTGAAGCCAAGCAAAGAGGTGAAAACCAACTTAAAAAGGGCCAAAACAAGGACAAAACCCTTGGACAGTGGGTCAAGTGTAAAACAGCTGGCACAGTTGGAACACACTCAGAGAGACAAAACTGGCCGACCAGTTCAAAAGGGTCAGGGTGGTCGGCCGACCACCTCCCCTGGTCGGCCGACCAGGGGTCAAAAGGTTCAAGTAAAATTGCTAGTCGGCCTACCCAGAAAGGTGGCCTCCTAGATGAGTAGAACACAACCCTGTGGTGAAAAACCAGAAAATATGACCCATGAGAGAGAAAAACCAGCTTTTTAGAGGGATTCAAAAGGGTCAAGAGAAATTACTAGTCGGCCTACCCATATTGGTGGCCTCCCAGATGAGCACAACACAATGGTGGTGTGAAAAACCAGAAATTGTGGCTCAAAAGTAAGAAAAACCAACTTTCTGCAAGAAAAACTGGCTAGAGGAGAGAGAAAAAGGAGAAAGCTGGTTTTTCAGGGGAAAAGGTGGCCTCCCACCATACCACCACCTTCCTAACCATGAAAATAGGGCCCCTGCCAAAAATGGGCCAAGACGGATGCAAAACGGAGGTTTGGGGGCCAAAACGCGCGGCCTGGAGCCCCGAAAACTGACTATTAGGCACCGGAGGTGGCGTTCGACCACGAAGTTGGTCTCTCGGGCCACAGTGTCCTTCAAAAGGGAGGAAACAAGGTGTGTGCCAAAAACCAGAGCAAACGGAAGTGGTTAAGCGGTCCCGAACTGAGGCACACGGCCGACGACTCTGAAAAATCGGAAACCGGGCTCTAAACTGGAAAAATGGCCTACGACCACGAAACGTAGCCTACGGCCACTGAGAGATGGTCTACGATACCTCTCCCTCCCTTCGGGAAGAAAAAATGGAGGAAACGGGACCTGGTTCGCAAACCGAGGCAAAGTACAAAAGAGTCCGAAGGTCCAGAGGCAAGGCTCGCAGCCGAGACTCTGAAACCTCAGAACGAGCACAATATGCAACATCACCGAGCGCTCAGTCGGTGACATCTGAGTCTTAAGGTCGGTCAAAAATGGGGTGTCTACAGCTATCATCAGCAATGCTTGATCTGCTACCACACGGATGGAGTTGTTGCTTGTAACCCAATCTTGAATTCATACCCCTACTAAGGCAGTCAAGGGAGGAGGCCGGTGGTGGTGCGTCAACAGGTTAGGCTTAGAAATTTTTGGGTGGCTTGGAAATTAGGGTTTTGGATGTGGAAGATAAAAGGATATTTTTAATATTACATAGAGATTAATAAAATTTTATTTGTTGGGTGGAATGTTTCATAATTCCTTACAAAATTGTATTAAAATAAGCAATTCAAGATTGACCAAGATATATAGATTTCAATTTCATGACTTTATTCTTCAAACAAACACAACTAATATATAGAAATTGTGGGTATTGATTTTTAACTTCACAACTAAATAGATCTTTCTATCAAGATTTAGGGAACTCGACTGAAGAGCACGCAAGAGAATAGATTGAGCCAACACCTACGTACAAGAGAATAAGAAATACCGCAGTGGCTCGTCCACCCGGAAGCACTCCGACGATCAAGTCAGTCCAACTCAAATCAAGAGCTCACAATTAATCACTTACTTTAGACCCACGGAGTGCCTTACTTTTATAGTCAAGCAGTGCCCTCGTCCCTTAGAAGTATCACCCCATAAGACTCAATCATAACACTTTATCTCAGATTCTCACATAAGAATGATGGAAGATTTTGTGATAGACCCCTCACTGTCTAACTTATCTTTCAAAATGATAAGAATTATATAAGTACTTTCAAAACCTCCTAATATTTTAGAACTTGTTTCTTTTATTATATTACTCTCATATCTATCAGCTCTTCTATTAAGCTATCTTCACAGTATATTTTAGAGTAAAATTTTACTCTGAATCAGAGTAAAGTTTACTATGATTTAAGGTAAAATTTTATATTTTTAAGCAAATCAACATATTTTTAACCAGAGAAAAACTTTAGAGTAAAATTTTACTTTGAATCATAGTAAACTTTACTCTCTGAATCAAAGTAAAGTTTACTATGATTCAAAGTAAAATTTTATATCGTTAAGCAAATCAACATATTTTTAACTAGAGTAAAATTTTACTTTGAATCATAGTAAACTTTACTCTAATTCAGAGTAAAATTTTATTTTGAATCATAGTAAATTTTACTCTGATTCAGGGTAAAATTTTACTCTAAAAGTAAAATTGTACTATCATTATATAATTCAAATATGCAACGAATTGATAGTAAAATTTTATTGTCAGTAGGAGTCCAAAAACAAATAACAGAAGTACACAATAACAGAGTAAAAATTTACTATCATTGTATAAAATGATAATAAAAAACAGAACAGATGACACCAAAGTAAAAGTTTACTCTCATTTTATCAAACAAAAATAGAGCATATACCAGAGTAAAATTTTACTCTCATTTTATCAAACAAAAGCATAGCACAAACTAGAGTAAAATTTTACTCTCATTCTGTCAAACAAAAACTAAAGCACACACCTGATTGAACTTGGCAAATCAACAAAAATAAATCAAGAACAAAAACAAAAAGACTAATCAACATATGTCGAAGATCAATTAGTTATCGAGAGTAAAATTTTACTCTCATTTTATCAAACAAAAACAGAGCACAAACCAGAGTAAAATTTTACTCTCATTCTGTCAAACAAAAACTAAAGCACACATCTGATTGAACTCGGCAAATCAAAAAAAAAAAAAACTAATCAACATAAGTCGAAGATCAAATAACAACATCAAACCAAAGGTGGGGGTCTAGTCATCAATCTAGATCTTAGGCAAAATTTTGAGCTACAAGGTCGACTTTAAATCAAAACTTAAAATCGAGTTCGTAATGGTGAAATCACACCAAATTCGAAATGCCACAAACCAGATCTGAGATGTTATTAGTCGAATCCATATCTGAGATATTATAAGTTGAATCAACCTTACCCAAGCCTCTTAATCATAGATCGCAAACTCAAATTAGGTCTCCTCTCAGATCACAAATTGAACTGAGGACTGAAGGAAGAGGGAGAACCTCTGTTAGAATTTTAGTCCAGTAAACAAGTGAATGGAGTATGGTAAAGGTGCATGAAGCCTTTGGTTTCTTCAATTCTAGGGTTTCTAGAAGAGAAATGGAAGGTTTGACTGACATTGGATGTGAAGGAGGGGGTGGCGCCGGGAATCATGGCGGTTGGTGGCCGGAATATATTGGCGGATAGTGCTCCGGCGGCTGAGGTGGCCTTTGACATGGCTATGAAGAGAAGCTGTGTTTAGAAGGGGAGGAAAGAGGTGAAGAAGATGGGAAGAGAGTGGGTGGAGAAGGTGGGAAGATTTAGTTAAGAGTATATAGTCTGATAAAATATTTAAATAATAAATTTTGTCCTTTATACAAGACTTCATAATTTTGAGGGGGTTTAGAAAGTATAATTTTTTTCCTAATCCTTTTAACAATGAAAGGAACGTAAGGGGGGTTTATAACCAAATTTTTCAAGAATGATCCTACTTAAGAGCCTCATCTTTATCCAAACAGAAAACCTCAACTTATCTAGGACTCTTGTCCTCTATTCAACAATCACATATTCTGATATTAATGCACCATATCTCGACAATATCATAACAACCTCAGTAACATGGCTCATCCACGAGACACCTCGTATGATCACCTCGGCCACATGGGGCAGCCTAAAAATTTATCCCCACATAAACTTATCATAATAACAATATATTATTGTTGAAATACAATATTTGAGAGTAAAAAAAATAATGAACAAAAAGTGTAGAAATTATTAGAAGCATTTTTCTTAAGAATTTTTACAATATTTTTCCGTAGTTTTTTTGAAAAATTTCTTCAAATTATGCTAGAATTTCATAAACGTCTCAAACATGTCTTAGTTTTCATTTTTTTTATTTTATTTTATTTCAAGAGCTTCATCTCCACTTTAAAATGAAACTACCGAGAAATTTCTTCAAATTATGCTAGAATTTCATAAACGTCTCAAACATGTCTTAGTTTTCATTTTTTTTATTTTATTTTATTTCAAGAGCTTCATCTCCACTTTAAAATGAAACTACCACCAAATTATTTTATCTTGAAAAAATTGGACGGTTTCGAATAAACTATTTGTCCTAAGAAAATGAATAGTTTATCTTTAAAATTATATTTGTTATTTATTTTTTAAATAAATATGATAAAATTATATTAAATATAGGGCATGCTTTTTGTGTTTATATTTGAAGGAACACATATATTGTGAGTACAGTCAATTTCACAAACCAATCTTTAACACTTTCACATGATTTTAGCCCTTAAATTATTTATTTGTAAATCTCACAAATATACGATTATTTTTTGGGCACTGAGTCTATAAATTCAATTTTGAATTTTCTTTCTCTAAAAGTCTATACTCTAAAACACTTTGTCCATGAGGACAAGTTTCTGCAAAATGACCAAACTATCCCTTCATTTCCTTGTTTCTCTAAGGTGTTTTATATCTTGTTTTTCTCTCAAATCTCTCTCATTCTTCTTAGAGACCTCACATTTCTTTCTCTCTCTAGCTTATTTTTTAGATCACTACTTGTTTAGTTACTTTGAAATTATCAGTTGAGAGGGTGATTTATGATCAGGAGTTGGGCCGAGGTAACGGCCGAGCAGATTGAGAGTCCAACGGTGCATGGGGCCGAGATGATTGACCATCCGCCAGGAAATGGGCTGCCAGAACCTAGGCCGGGCAGAACTTGGGGCAAGCGTGAGCCGCCCCGGCCCAAGAAGGAGCTCGGCTAGACAGCGCTTGGTTGGACCGAGCTGCCCGATCAGGGGATGGCTGAAGCCAGACAAGCTGAGTGACCAGCGCCCGGTAAGGCGTGGTCGACCGAGGAGACTGTTTGACCGGCAGGAAGGTCGACCAAAGGAGGTACCCAGGCTAGGCTTTGCCGGGATGCCGCCTAGCCCGGTCCTCCATGTGTTTATCCGGTTAAGCGCATGGGTATGAAGCATGGCATGGCCGTGGTAGAGCAGCTCGGCTGCCGAGCTCCAGCTGTGAAGTCAGGCAGTTGAGATTAGGTGATGTTCAGCAAGGTCTATGCTGACAGATGGGATAGCAGAGCCATGTGTCAGGAGATGACTGGGAGTGGGTAAGGGGCTCAGAAGGTATATAAGCTTGTCTGCGCCTCCCATAATGGACACACGAACATCTCTGTAAGGAATTCTTACACTCAAACACTCTCTCCCTTCTCTCTATCCATCCTAAGGTGTGTGCTAACTTGATCGTCGGAGGGTTTTTCCGGCCACATATCGCCGGGTAGCTCACCGTTACTTGCTCGCAGGTGATCGGACATCGACGGAGCTCGGAAGAAAGGAGTACGGGCTTGCCGGAATATTTGCTCCCCGTACATCAGTGTTTCTCCAAGTCATGAATTTCTCAATTAATTTTTGTGAATTTTTTAGATCACTGGTTGTTTGGTTGTTGTGAAATCATCAGAGATGAACGTTTAGAGATGGAGGTACGAGAAGAGAGTGAAGAAAAGATGTGTAGCTTTGCAAACTTTTGTTTTGCAATTGGAGAAGTGAAACAAAGAGGAGTGGTAGTCATCGCCATCGTTGCAATTGCAGAGCTCTGTGTGTTGCCTTTTATGGTTGTCACTTTTGTGAACTTGAGTTACTATTCAAGTATATTTATTTACACAAAAGGATTATAGAAATGCAAGTACAATTCTTATTCGAAGTATTCTGAAATGCACAGATCTCTCCCTATCTAAAAACATAAGCACATTGCTGTATCAAAATATGAAAAATTTGTACAGATAAAATTTGGATAGAACATTTGTACAGATAAGATAAATTTTGAATAGATAAAATTTGAACAAATAAAGCAGATAAGAGGGAAAAATTAAATAGATAGTTAAAAAATTTGAACAGATAGATAGATATAAATTTGAACAGATAAAATATAATTTAAACAGATATAAATTTAAATAAATAGTCAAAAAAAAGTCAATAGATAAAAAAATAAATAAATAAATAAAAAATCAACAGATAAATTAATGGATAAAATTGAAAACAAAATGCCTTCCAAAACTAATAAAAAGACTTCTCACCAAACTATTTTACAAAGGTGGACAAAAAAAAATATCCACTTGACCTAATACTTTATACCTTCTTTAGATTGGATTTTTGAACAATTTTCCCTTATCTTTTATTAAATTTGTAATTATTTTTTACTAAATTTTTATTTTTAACAAGCTATAAGATTATTAATGAGACATTGAAGGAAACTAAATTTGTGAATCAAAATTATTTTGATTATAAAAAAGTGAAATTGTTGCATAATATTTTTATAATCGATCAACTATTTCTGCAATCATTTTATTCAATTTGTTCACAATCGACTACATATCAGTCAAATGTTTCTTTCAAGTTCAAATCGACTACATTGTAGTCATGTGATTCTTTCAAATTCGAAATATACATTGATCTCTCCCCGTCATGAATCACTAGCAATTACAACCAAGCTAAATGTTAAATGATAGCTCATAACCAAACAAACACAAAAGTGGATGTAAAATCCATCCAAAGTTGTTAAGATATTATCCGAGAACGAGTGGGTGTCAAATCCAATTTGTTAGCCCATTAACCATCCGTGAACATGTCCATTATGGCCTCATTTAGAAACAGATTTTTTTAGTAATTTTTTGACTTTTTAACTTTTTAAGTAAAATATGATGTAAAAAAAATTAGTATGTTTGGAATGATTTTTTAAATTTTTTTGAAAATATGTGCAAAAAGTAGAGAGAAAAAGAAATCTTTGACTTTTTAATATAAGTTGTTGACTTTTTGATGTTCAGCAAGGTCTATGCTGACAGATGGGATAGCAGAGCCACGTGTCAGGAGATGACTGGGAGTGGGTAAGGGGCTCAGAAGGTATATAGGCATGTCTGCGCCCCCCATACGGGACACACGAACACTCTGTAAGGAATTTCTTACACTCAAACACTCTCTCCCTTCTCTCTATCCATCCTAAGGTGTGTGCTAACTTGATCGTCGGAGGGTTTTTCCGGCCACACACCGCCGGGTAGCTCACCGTTACTTGCTCGCAGGTGATCGGACATCGACGGAGCTCGGAAGAAAGGAGTACGGGCTTGCCGGAATATTTGCTCCCCGTACATCAGTGTTTCTCCAAGTCATGAATTTCTCAATTAATTTTTGTGAATTTTTTAGATCACTGGTTGTTTGGTTGTTGTGAAATCATCAGAGATGACGTTTAGAGATGGAGGTACGAGAAGAGAGTGAAGAAAAGATGTGTAGCTTTGCAAACTTTTGTTTTGCAATTGGAGAAGTGAAACAAAGAGGAGTGGTAGTCATCGCCATCGTTGCAATTGCAGAGCTCTGTGTGTTGCCTTTTATGGTTGTCACTTTTGTGAACTTGAGTTACTATTCAAGTATATTTATTTACACAAAAGGATTATAGAAATGCAAGTACAATTCTTATTCGAAGTATTCTGAAATGCACAGATCTCTCCCTATCTAAAAACATAAGCACATTGCTGTATCAAAATATGAAAAATTTGTACAGATAAAATTTGGATAGAACATTTGTACAGATAAGATAAATTTTGAATAGATAAAATTTGAACAAATAAAGCAGATAAGAGGGAAAAATTAAATAGATAGTTAAAAAATTTGAACAGATAAATAGATATAAATTTGAACAGATAAAAAATAATTTGAACAGATATAAATTTAAACAAATAGTCAAAAAAAGTCAATAGATAAAAAAATAAATAAATAAATAAATAAATAATCAACAGATAAATTAATGAATAAAATTGAAGACAAAATGCCTTCCAAAACTAATAAAAAGGCTTCTCACCAAACTATTTCACAAAGGTGGACAAAATTTTTTGATAAATCCTATTTATAACTGTTTTGTTCCATAAAACCCAAACTATTTCTGAATATTCCATTAGGTCCATTAATTGTTAAAGGACGAAATAACCCTCTCCGCCTCTCCCGCGTGAAACCGATTCTGCAAAAACCCATTCCTATTCGAAATATTCAATCCACAAAATTTCCAAAACAAAAACTCAATCCACGAAACGATACTGATATTGCCTCCAGTAACCCTAGATTCACATCGCCCCACCAACGTCCTCGTCGTTCACCGTCGACCATCGACCCCAGATTCCTCTTCGTCTCACCACTGCGAAGCTTCACATTGGAAGGAGGGTGCTTCGTCGTTCAAAGATTCTTGTCGCCCCATTGAGTTTATTTTATCCACTGAGTGTGATCCATACCCACCAACCATGACGAACAAAAGTAAGGAATACCATTCCACCTTCTGCTTTTCAATCATAATGTCATCATTGATGTATACATACACCTTCTGGTTTTCGGATTTGAATTTGTAAACATAGATGTTTTCGGAATTAATTTTGTAAAAATAGATGATGTGAACATTCACATTAGTGTTGATTACTCGCTAAACTTACAGTAGTAGACACTGATGTGAATATTCACAGCAGTGTATAATGATGTGAACAGTCACATCAGTGTATGATGATGTGAATGTTCATATTACTATCACTGTTGATATTGTTCATTTTTTATGTCCACAGAACCCCCAAACTTCACTCAACAATGTGATGGAATGTGATGTAAATATTCACAGTGTGACATCAATGTTGGATTTGTTTGTGTTGTTGGGTGTTGTTTGGTGCAGTTGGTTCCCCCCTATGATTTTTAGCAAATTATTACATAATGTGATCACCCATGTAAACATTCACATTGCCCTCTAACTGTTGTAGTTTTCGGGATTTGTTTTTGCACACATGAATGATCTCAACATTCACATTACTATTGAGTACTGGGTAAACTTAGAGTAGTACACACTGATGTAAACATTCACATCATGTGAATGTTCACATTAATGTCAGAACCCCCAAACTTCACTCAACACTGTGATGGAGTATGATATAAACATTCACATTGTGACATCAATGCCCAAGTTGTTTGTGTTATTGGGTGTAGTTTGGCGATGTTGGTTCCCCCCTTTGATTTTTAGCAAATTATAACATAATGTGATCACCCATGTAAGCATTCACATTGCCCAGTAACTGTTGTCATGTTCGAAATTTATTTCTCAAACATGGATGATGTGAACATTCACATTACTATTGAGTACTGGGTAAACTTAGAGTAGTACACACTGATGTGAACATGTGAATGTTCACATCAATGTCAAAACCCCCAAACTTCACTCAATACTGTGATGGAGTATGATGTAAACATTCACATTGTGACATCAATGCCCAAGTTGTTTGTGTTATTGGGTGTAGTTTGGCGCTGTTGGTTCCCCCCTTTGATTTTTAGCAAATTATAACATAATGTGATCACCCATGTAAGCATTCACATTGTCCAGTAACTGTTGTCGTGTTCGAAATTTATTTCTCAAACATGGATGATGTGAACATTCACATTACTATTGAGTACTGGGTAAACTTAGAGTAGTACACACTGATGTGAACATTCACATCATGTGAATGTTCACATTAATGTCAGAACCCCCAAACTTCACTCAACACTGTGATGGAGTATGATGTAAACATTCACATTGTGACATCAATGCCCAAGTTGTTTGTGTTATTGGGTGTAGTTTGGCGCTGTTGGTTCCCCCCTTTGATTTTTAGCAAATTATAACATAATGTGATCACCCATGTAAACATTTACATTGCCCAGTAATTGTTGTCGTTTTCGGAATTTATTTTTCAAACATGGATGATGTGAACATTCACATTAGTATTGATTACTGTGTAAACTTACAGTAATAAACACTGATGTGAACATTCACATCAGTGTACAATGATGTGAATGTTCCAATTACTGTCAATGCTGGTTGTTGAATGTTGTTTAGTGCTTCGGGTTCCATCCTCTGTGTTTCAACCAATTATATGTGCTCATTTGAACACACAGGTCTTCCCCATAAAGTTGATGGCAAGCGAAAGCGAGGGGAATCCCGTTCCAAAACCAAGCCTGATCAAACAGCTGTTCCTGAAGAAGTGAACATGAAAAAAGTAAACTACCGGTCAAATATAACTGGATTGGTCAAACTGTTAAAGGATACAAAATTTACAAGTGGCCAATTGAAGTGCCTTAGAAAAACACCGTTCTGGCCATTATTTGATAGCTTGATCAGTAACGAAATCGACCTCAACCACTGCATGAAATATGATGATGTCATTGTACGTATAGTACAAACATTCAAGCAATCTAGTGGAAGGTTTTACATTGGGGATAAGAACATCCAGATTTTTAGAAGCGACGTATCACTGATTTTTGGGGTGGACTGCGGCACCAAGTCGATGGACCTCTCTTATGGTGCAAAACCAACAATCGGCATCATACACCGAATGTGCAAGGATGTTAGTCGGTTAAGTGCTGCCAAAATACGAGAAATTCTGAGGGAAGTATTGAAGGGCACAAAAAAACATGACGATGAGGAGGTCGCAAGATTAGTTTGCATGTATGCATGCGTCAAGCTATTCTTTTCTACATCCGGAGAAACAATTGGATGGGTTTTCTACTCATACATGGACCCATTACACAAGATGATCGAGTATGATTGGGCTAAGAGCATCCGGGCAACCTTGATGGGTTCATTGGGCCAAAACTGCTGAAAACCAGGACGAGTCACCGGATGTGTAATGTTGTTAATGGTAAATCTCATAAAACTTATTCTATGTTTAATATGAACATATACGGGCTCTGAACACTCTGATGTGAATGTTCACATTTCTCAGCTTTGGTATGGAAGTTGACAACATTGATGAAAACATTCGCATTACTGTTTCAGTAATGTACAAACACACATTAGTAGATGCTGGTGTAAACATTCACATTAACAGATGTGAACATTCACATCAGTTGTATCACTCACATTACCAGATGTGAATATTCACATCAGTAACATCACTCACCATTAGCAAAATGTGAGCATTCACATAGTAATAGCACTGACATGAACAGATGTGAACATTCCCATCAGTGTCATCACCCACCATTAGCAAATGTGAACATTCACATCAGTAATAGCACTGACACTAACAGTTGTGAACATTCACATCAGTAGTATCACTCAACATTAGGAAATGTGAACATTCACATCAGTAACATTACTCCACATTAGCAGATGTGAACATTCACATCAACGGATATGAACATTCACATCAGTTTTAATTGATGTAAACATTCACATTACTGGCCTAGTGGTGCACTGTGAACATTCACATTACTGCACCAGTGGTGTAAACATTCACATCAATGTTAATTCATATGAACATTCAAATTACTGATATTTGTTATTTGTTTCAGTATTGGCTGTGTAAGCATACAACAATCTTACAACCCCGCAACCCCAATGCCATTCCACGATGCGTAAAATGGGACCTCACAACCTTACATAGCAACATGAAGTCCATAACTTTGGCTAAGCTAGGTTTAAATGAGGTAGAAGTACAACCAAATAAATTGTGCTTATTCACATAGTGAGACAAGGAACTATCTAACTAACATACTGTCTCGAAATGCAGGTATATGGCGGCAAGCTAATGGCATCACCAACTGAAGCGAAGATGTATCGTCATACAAAATTGAATGTGGAGCCAAAACCTGAGATTTTGTCAAGTGCAGTAGAAAAAAAATATAAAAGCAATGAGGATCAAAGCAAAGACAGTCAACGCAGTGATGACAGGGATGCATTTTCTGTCGATGCAGTGGACCTGAATGATGTTGGACATTATATCAACCCCAGCTGTAGCACCCCCAATGCTGAGAAAGGAATCATCATAGCACAACCAACTGAGCCCGACATTGTGGAAGTACTCATGAAAGAAAACCAAAAAGCTTGGGCTCTTGTACGGCAATGGGAAGCGAAATACAAACAGTTGGAAGAATCATGGGAGTTGAGGGCAAGGGTGATTGCTGCCCTTGAAGCCAAACTATTTGACCAATCGGGCTCATCCAATGTAGACATGGACATGAAGACTTACATGGAGTGGAAAGATACAGAAATTCAGCGGCTGACAAAGTTGGTCATCAACTTGGAATGTGAAAAAACAATACTTCAAGACCTTTTTGATGATCAGTCCGTACACATCATCACTCAAGTTGAAGCACAAAAGGCTCATGACAGCCTTAACAACAATCCCACTGCAGCATTGGAACACATTATCAGCCCCCCATCAAGGGTAAAGCGCATAAAGCAGAAGGTAAGGAAAGAACACAGGTTGGACGAGTTTGAATACCCCAACCTGCCTGGTCAGAAGAAAGGGAAAGAAGGAGCCGAACAGCAATCACATGCAGTCCAAATTGCACAAGATTTAGACAAGCAACCACCAAAAAAGCAGCCAACAAAGTCCAAGAAGTTATCCTTGAACAACAAACTAAAGGTCTGGGCTAACATGAACAAACTCAACAAGCAAAAAGTCCAAAATTTGCACAAGAACGGCGGTGATGAGTAAGTGATCTTACATATCCCCAACTGCTTTTTTTTCCATCATGTTCAGTTCACATACATACTTAATAAATTAGACCATTTCATAAATGTGCAATGTTGACATTAAAATTTTCTGTAATCACAATGCACAGGTTGCTAGTGTGGCGAGGGGACTCAAAGACTAAACATGTGTATTTTGATGACATCATACACCTCATCAAGGAAGAATCAATAACCAACAACGTATGGCAACTGTAAATGTGTACAAAACACACACACACACACACACACACACACACACACACACACACACACACACACACACACACACACACACACACACACACGCAAGCATCAAATTCGTAAGCCTAAAATCGATTTCTACACATGTTCCACAACCTTTACCCACCTAAATTTCAAAATCTAACAAGAAGTTTACATTTTCAGGGTGGATTGTGGGCCTGTAGTTTGTTACATCATGAGGGCGCATGTATATCGTGAAGATATTGTTGCCAGCCTAGATCGCTTTAAATGGTGTCAAATAAGAGACTCATTAGTACACCTTTTTCTGAACCACAGAAAGACAGTGCAATGTGAAAACCTATAGGTGGGGGGTGTCCACCTATCACTGTTACCCAAATCTGTTATCCACATTTAAGACAATTTAGTTTCAATAGATTTTTCATATTGGAGCAGACTAGCTTAATTGTAAATCAAGTCTATATCACTGCTTGTATAGATATTTTCTAGTCAACATATGTAAATGCATTTTCAGGCCTATTTTGCGTTGGTCATGCACATTGAGATTGTATTTTCTTTTTATTTTTTTGGATACACATGACATGATGTCAATGTTCACATCACAGAATGAGCGTACACTTTCTTCTATTTTAAACCATACTACATGGATGTGAATATTGCTTAAAGTGTTCATGTAACACAATATGACAGGTGTGAGTATGATATTTCTTAACACAAGTCAATATTCACATCTAACAATTTGATGATGTGAATATTCACATCATAACTTCTGATTATGCGAATGACAACAATGATGTCATGAATATTCACATCTTATGAGTTGATGATGCGAATGGTTACATTGATGTAAACATTGCTGTTAACAATAACAACAATGTGAACATTCCCACCACAGAAATGTTTGAAAGTTGAACAATGTGAACATTCACATAATGTGATTATATTACATAAGTGTGAATGTTAACAGCATGCATTCATCCAAAACACAACCAACATAAATGTCAGATTGATACCTTAAAAAAGTAAAAATAAAACACAAATCAAACACTAATGCATTATTATGTTTGCCAACCCAACGTAATCTTATTGCAACCCAATGTTTCCCAACACAACACAATCTTATTTCAAAAATGAATATAAGAATCCAATGTAAAATACAATGTTGAAATGAAAAAAGGTACATCTTATATCGGCTCCGTGCATGATTTTCGATTATGGCTCCCCAACTTATCACATCTCTCGCACCTTATTTGCTTTAGTTTCTCACCCCTTGATGGGATCCTATTCTTCTTCGGCCTTCCGGGTGGTCTTTTCACGGTTGGCGGGTATATAGTGAAGTCCGTGGGATCAAAAGGCGGCTTCTCCACCGATGGTATAGGGAATATGGCTCCCGAATAGGCTGCACGATATGTCTCTACATGAAAGTAATGTTCTACACAATCATTGAGATTGTAGCGGCTCTTCTGAATGGCAATAACAGCATGGTCACACGGGAATCCGTTGATTTGCCATTTGAAGCAAGAACATGTACGCCTCGCAACATCAACTGTAACAGATAGTATCGAATAAACTTCAAACACATCCTCGTTGGCTTTGCTAACTTGCAAGACTTGCTGTCATTGAACGAATCCATAAGCCTTGTTTCGAATGTCGAACAAATAATCTCATTCCATTTGTTTGCTTGGTCACGCCGTGCAGACATTTGCCGCATCAACTGAGTACGAATTTTGTCCACCATTTGAGTGATAGGAAAATTACGTGCTTCTTTAATCCAGTTATTAAATGACTCCGCCGCATTGGATGTCATCTCCCCATAACGCATGCCCCTGCACAATATATCACAAACATTGTACAATACGGAATTTAACAGGCCTGACCATTCACGTTGACAGATGTGAACGTTCACAGTACTGCCATTAGTATACACTGATGTGAACATTCACATCAGGGTATAATAATGTGAATGTTCACATCTGCTACCAGGTTTTAATAATGTGAATGTTCACACTATATGCTTATTACGTTGTCAACTTAAATGATAGACAGATGTGAATGTTAACAACAACAACAAAATATGACACGTGTCAACATTCAAATCTGTAATACATTGCATGACTATTTGACAAATTAACAGATGTGAACATGACATCAGTCATCATTAGCAAATGTGAACATTCACATCATTTACATTGAAGATGAAACACAATTCGAAGATTGTCACCATTCTAAACTGATGAAACACAATTCGAAGATTGTCACCATTCTAAACTAAAAATTCACATCACTACCATTCTAAACTTCAAAAATGGAACACCTTAGGAAACTATTATTACCTGAGTATGAATTTGCGCAGTGCTCAGGTGCTAAGTCCTTGAAAAAATTATGAGCTCGTTGTTTACCCTCCTCTTTTAATTTTGTAAGCTTTTCATGGAACCCTACCACAGTTGGCTCGTAGGCACAGTCACCCAAACTACTTACTAGGTGATCCCTGAATCCATTATCAATTCCTTTCATCCGGTCTCTTAAATTGCTCTTCAAGTGTTGTAAGCAATAACCGTGATGAGCCGATGGGAACACCTTTGGCATAGCTTCTAACAGACCAAGATTACGATCCGAAATAAAAGTAATATGGCGCTTCCCATCAACAACCTTCCCAAGTTCATGCAAGAACCACGACCAATTAGCCGTGGTCTCCGAATCAACAATTGCAAATGCAACAGGAAACAGACCTACAACACAACACCAATACACAACTGTTCACAATATTCCAAAGTGAATAGAAAAACAGTATAAACGAAACAGGTCATGTAAATGTTCATATGTACATTGCCCTCTTTACTATTGCTGTTTTTGGATTCAGGTTCGTAAACATCAACGATGTGAACATTCACATTAACGACCATTAATAATTCATTGTTGATTGTTGAGTCACTGACAATGTTAACATTCACAGTACTGTTCATTAATAGATCAACTAACATTAGTGCACACTGATGTGAACATTCACATCAGTCTGTAATAATGTGAATGTTCACATTTCTATCATTAGCATACAAAGATGTGAACATTCACATCAGTGCATACTAATGTCAATGTTCACATTACTTATAATTTAGCAATCACTCTTTCGTCCAGACTACGCTGCTCAGAGTGAATATTGACATGAATAGACAGGTAAAAAAAACTTCTAACCATTGTTCCCGTCTTTCGCCGTTGCCGCAAGTAGCTAACCTTTGTACTTTCCTTTGAGGAATGTTCCATCCAGGAATAATAAAGGCCGACAAGCATTGAACCCAGAAATACACGCAGCGAATGACACAAAGAAGCGACAAAACTGTTGACTACTCGCATCATAGTCAATATTGACATAACTCCCCGGATTGTACCGCATCACGGCATCCGAATACCACCACAACTGGTCAAACGATAACGAGTGATCTCCATGAATACCAGCCTTTGCTTTCTCCACACCTAACCATACGACATGGTAACTCACATCTAGCCCATAATCCCTCTTCAAAATAGTCACCACTTCACACGACCGAGTCAACGGCTTGTCCTTCACAATTTCAGATATGGTACTCGACACCAAATCCGAACTAACTCGCGGATTCTTCGATGTTCGGACATCCGTACCACAAGTATGTACATCACTAAACCTCTTGATGTAGAAAAAATCATTTGCTCGTTGTGCTCTACAATGTATAGCCCACAAGCACCCCCTCTCCTCCCGCATCGCACACACAACAGTAACTCTTGTTGTCTCGTTCTTCACGCATGTGAACTTAAACCCACATTGGATGGCATACTTACATAAAACGTCACGAAATTCTTGTGCACCTCCAACAAACCGTTGTCCTACATGCGTAATACCATTTGCCCAAGGGGCTGACAACAACACCTTCTCCTTATGGTGGCAAAATCTCCGTAGTGCATCAATTTCATCCTCAACCCCCACACGCAGCAATCCCAAACTACTTGACTGACCAATATCACCCTTCAACTCAACCACAACTTCTACATGTTGTACCCCCATTGATTTAGCAAGCAGTACCATGTTCTGAAATTCTTCCTCATTGTCCAAATGACACTTATTAATCCCAGGTAGTTTACAGAACAATGAAATAGAACCAGCAGACAACTCACCCCATTTCTCACACAAACACTCCACCAAACGAGAATAACACATTGCGCGGGCAACATTTATTACAGTTGTACTACAACCATATGTACACACCAATAGCATAAAGGTATCCATCTCCTGTAAAAACACAAAAACACAACAATGAACAGTAATGAAAATTGATATGAAAATTCACATTGTGCAAAAAATAGATGACTACGTGTACAGTTCAAGTGCTAAATCCATAATTCACAATATGAAGATGTGAACATTCACATTACTATTAACAAGATGTCAACATTAAGGAAACATCAAAGTACAATGAGAATATCAACAATCTTCACATAATATAATGATGTGAACATTCACATCAGTGTATGATGATGTAAACATTCACATCAGTGTATAATGATGTGAACATTCACATCAGTGTATGATGATGTAAATATTCACATTGATATTAACAAGATGTTAACATTAAGCAAGCATCAAAGTAAAATGAGAACATTAACAATCTTCACATAATATTAACAATCTTCACAGAGCCTCATTAAGCAAACATCAATTTAAAATGAGAGCATCCACATTTTTCACATATTCCACATTCACAAAATGTGAACATTCACATTGATATATATACTGATAATCAAATCATCCACACAGAGCCTCATTACGCATGCATCAAAGTCAAATGAGAACTACATATTCTTCACATAATACGAATGAACTCCCCTCCACATAACCACGTAAAATGCATATAATTGAAAAAACAGAGCATTCAATCCATATAAATCCAAAAACAGAGCATCTGATCCATTATACGAATGAAACCATAAACTGAACATGTATTCATAACCAAATTGATACTAACCTTGATCATGCAATCCTACAATCGTACAGAAAGTTGAAAAAAATTGATTTGAACTAGTTATAATCCGGCAAATGTAACAACCGAACACCCTCCTCTTCGTCGTCTTCACTCGCAAACCACAGAACCAGACTACAACAGCAAGGATGAAACCCTAGCACAACCAATCCTTGTAATAAGCATGCAAAACATAAACGTACCTCTCGGAATTGGATTGATGATGAAAAGCGTAAAATAGAAACTGCCAAACTGCATGAGCGAAGAAACAGGCACCTATTACGTATTAACACTGTACATATATATATACAGGGGCAAAATAGTCCAAGAAATTATATTAAATTAAAAAAAAAGGACCTTATGGAATAAAAAGAAAAGTTTATGGGACTAATTAGGTTATAATATTCTTTAGTGGACCTAATGGGTTATAACAACTCTAGAATGGATTTATCAATAAAAATCCCAAAAAAAAACATCCACCTGACCTAGTACTTTATACCTTCTTTAGATTGAATTTTTGAACAATTTTCCCTTATTTTTTATTAAATTTGTAATTATTTTTTACTAAATTTTTATTTTTAACAAGCTATAAGATTATTAATGAGACATTGAAGGAAACTAAATTTGTGAATCAAAATTATTTTGATTATAAAAAAGTGAAATTGTTGCATAATATTTTTATAATCGATCAACTATTTCTGCAATCATTTTATTCAATTTGTTCACAATCGACTACATATCAGTCAAATGTTTCTTTCAAGTTCAAATCGACTACATTGTAGTCATGTGATTCTTTCAAATTCGAAATATACATTGATCTCTCCCCGTCATGAATCACTAGCAATTACAACCAAGCTAAATGTTAAATGATAGCTCATAACCAAACAAACACAAAAGTGGATGTAAAATCCATCCAAAGTTGTTAAGATATTATCCGAGAACGAGTGGGTGTCAAATCCAATTTGTTAGCCCATTAACCATCCGTGAACATGTCCATTATGGCCTCGTTTGTAACTAGATTTTTTTAGTAATTTTTTAACTTTTTAAATAAAATGTGATTTAAAAAAAATTAATATATTTGGAATGATTTTTTGACTTTTTATAAAAATATATGTAAAAAATAGAGAGAAAAAGAAATCTTTGTCTTTTTAATATAAGTTGTTAACTTTTTAATTTTTTTAATAATTTTTTAACTTTTTCATTAAACCAATCGCTTTCCAAACGAGACCTATGTCTGTCTGAGCCCCATAATATTGATTGAAAATTTGACGCAAAGAACAGTGATAAGTAACTCCATTTTCTTACGGGCTGTTTTGAAAATGTGATTGAAAGTTGATTTTTTAGACTTTTTTTGATTTTTTTTTTTTTGAAGAAACGTGTAAAAGATGTGAGAGATGATGTAAACCAAAATAAATTAAAAACTAAAAAGTGACTTTTAACTCAATTTTCAAAGGAGCCTAAATAATGTTTCAATCTATTAAATATTAGGACAAATTACACAAAAAAATCAAAGATTTGGCATGTTTTTTCAAATCAAATCCCAAGATTTCAATTTCATCAATTTAAACTTTGAATTTCATTTCAGTGTCACAATTTACACCCCCTGTCTATTTTCGTCGGCTGAATTAACGAAAAACTCAATTTTTGATACAAAATCATTTTCTGAAGCAGGGTTTATATATATATATATATATATATGCAGAGGAATTGAGGTAATAAAACAGTAACGGAGGAGGAATAAAAACAGTAATTGAGAGGGAATAAATTTGTCAATTCACCTATTATTTTATATATAAATACATGTATATTAGACATATATACACATACATACTCCTACCTTATTTATTTTCTTTTCTTTTTCTTTTTCTTTTCTTCTATACGAAAAAAAAAAGCAGTGTGAAGTGCGTATATGTTACTCTCTGTCTACCTGGATGGTTGTTGACTTTTTGATTTTTTTAATAATTTTTTAACTTTTTCACTAAACCGATCGGTTTCCAAACGAGACCTATGTCTGTCTTAGCCCCATAATATTGATTGAAAATTTGACGCAAAGAACAGTGATAAGTAACTCCATTTTCTTACGGGATGTTTTGAAAATGTGATTAAAAGTTGATTTTTTAGACTTTTTTTGATTTTTTTTTTTTGAAGAAACGTGTAAAAAATGTAAGAGATGATGTAACTCAAAATAAATTAAAAACTAAAAAGTGACTTTTAACTCACTTTTTAAAAGAGCCTAAATAATGTTTCAATCTATTAAATATTAGGACAAATTACACAAAAAAATCAAAGATTTCACATGTTTTTTCAAATCAAATCCCAAGATTTCAATTTCATCAATTTAAACTTTGAATTTCATTTCAGTGTCACAATTACACCCTCTGTCTATTTTCATCTGCTGAATTAACGAAAAACTCAATTTTTTATACAAAATCATTTTCTGAAGCAGGGTTTATATATATATATGCAGAGGAATTGAGGTAATAAAACAGTAACGGAGGAGGAATAAAAACAGTAATTGAGAGGGAATAAATTTGTCAATTCACCTATTATTTTATATATAAATACATGTATATTAGACATATATACACATACATACTCCTACCTTATTTATTTTCTTTTCTTTTTCTTTTTCTTTTTCTTTCTTTTTTTTCCTTATTTTCCTTGTTCCCTACTTCCACAATAGCTACCTGTTACCAGCAAAAAAAAAATTGTATTTTCTTTCTTTTTTTCTTCTTCCTTCCCCTCCGTCTTCACTTCACCATTGTTGTGCATTGCAGCACCCATTTTCTCTCTCTTAATATATACATATACATATACTTCCATGGCAACCCAACGACATCAATGGCAGCACCTCATCTAGTATGGTCAAACTCAAAAGTGGATTTTACAACTAGTTGAAAGAGCAAATAATATATTGTCACATATATTTCCAAAAAAAAAAAAATAATAATCTATTAAACAAAGTAATTGAGATGAACGGAGAGCGTAAATTATGACATGGTTCAACGTTAAATTGATGAAATTTAAACTTTAGAGTTTAATTTGAAAAATACGTAAAATCTTAGATTTTTTTTTTTTTTTTGTAATTTACCCTAAATATTATTATAAAATCTGTGAATTTTTAATTACACGTAATTCAGTAAGACAATAATACTATCACATGATTATGGGTGATCATAGATCAAGTTGGGTTGAATAACATCTCATTCACCATCCATCCAAAATTAGACAGATTGGAAAAAATCAATCTGCATCCGCCGTCCACCAGTTTGGTGGATGCAGATTGAGCGGACCGTGTGGATTAGTGGATGGATGCGGTCGGTTTGGTGATTTGGACTTCACAAATTTTTGGCATTTTTTGAATTATAATTTATAACTTTTACAATTTCCAATAACTAGTAATCAGAAAAAATATGTATTATTTGTTTATAATAGGTCATGGCTCCATACATGCATATTTTTAAGGTATTATTTTTCATCTTTACAAAAATATATATTTTTTATTATTTCTACTCTATGTTATTACTTGTTAACAATTTCTTTCTTCTTTTTTTTTTTTTACCTTCATCTACGGCGGATCGGATTCATGTAAGTGCGGGATGATTGATCCGTCATCCGAACCATATCCATAAATTTTGTAATATTTCATCCCTATCCGTCTGCCGAAAGACACGCATCCATCCAAAATCAATTGGATTGGGTCAGCTCGGCTGGGTTAAACGGATCCATAATCACCCCTACGCATAACCACTTAACTATGTGTCTGAACCGAAATGTCTCATTTCAATTTTGCATTTATTTTACTTAGTACGAATAAAAAAAAGTCATTCCATTGAAATCATTCTAATAAGATGGACCTTTATTATCAAAATATTTCTCCTAAACTTTTTAATCATTCCAATATGCATATATTCCATGGTAGAAACACATGTCAGTTCCTCTCACTCTTGTTTGTCCCAAAAAAAAACATAGTATAAATAATGCTATTTCCCTTTCATTTTCTTTTTCTTTGAAAAATTCAATATCCAAACAAAGCCCAGCATAAATTGCTGCATTTTCCTTCAATTCCATCCTAGCCTAACAAATAGGCAATATGAATGTCTTAATTGCTGGACTAATTTCAGCATGAATTGCTGCATTTTCCTTCAATTCCATCCTAGCCTAACAAATAGGCAATATGAATGTCTTAATTGCTTGACTAATTTCAGATTATCACCAACCTTAGGATTTATGATTCATTATTTTACCAAAATGATTCATTCGATTGACGATTTGACAACAATCGATAAATCATTAATCACTTTGTTAGAGAATGATTAACCAATATAAAATTAAAGAACGATTAACCTACATAAAATGTAAACCATAATGATTGGCATTTACATATTTATGTACTATGTAAATAAAACATAGCATATAAAATGAAAAAATGCTTTTTATCTAGGAAAATTGGATCCAGCATTAGAAATTATTTGAAACAACTACAAGTGGCTAGAACTGTACCTTGTACAACTAGGAAGCGAAGGAAGAATGTGTGTACAAACTCAGACTTTAAAAATCTGGAAGGAATCGATGACGGTATGCAATTTGTCTTTCATCTTCTCCCACCTCCTCTCATTGGCCCCCGTAGTAACCGTGTAAAACCTCCCTGCATGAGAATGGCACTTTGTGAGCAACATAAAGACATCTGTATGGATTTAAAAGTTACAACACACTCCATAACATTTACAAGACAAGAAAACTACAACGCATAGCTTTCTAATAATTCGTTGCCCAGCTTTCTAATAATCAACTTTTTTCAGCTTATTTAAACTATTTTTTAATCATATAAGCTATACAAAGAAGCTGCATCAAACACTTAAAAATTTTCAAAATAAAAAAGCTATAAGTTGCTTCACACGGGGCCAATGTATTATATACAATGCACACAATATATTCAGCTTATCATAGATAAGTTCCGTACCATTGCCAATACAGATTGCACTGAGAGCATGGCGCGTATAGTTTGGAGCTTTAGCTATGAACTCAATTGTGTAGTAAGCGTTCCCATCAACATCATGCTATACATGACCCAAGGGTACTAATATTAGTCAAGATTTCATTACTTCTACTGAAGTGAGTCAGAAATGGAAATCAATACCACATACAGATAAAGATCAAAAATGAAAAAGATGAAGATTGGATCATAACAGTCGGATCCAACAATTATATTCCATGCTTTTTCCTGTTACAAACTTTTATAATGCATGTAAAAAAATAAAATAAAATAAAATAAAAAATAAAAAAAAAGTAGAGCAAAGCAATATCATACCTATCTGTGATGTCCATACGTTGCATATGAACATTCCTGTGGTCATTACATAACAGAAATTTGGAGGCATTCATACTACAAGTTGTTAGCTTGAGTGGTTAAAGGGGGAGGCACAGGGTTCAAGTCAACATGAGTGTTTGTCTTACTCATCAAAACATAAATGCATAATAATGGAACAAAGGGGCATTGTCAAAAGAAGTGCAGAGAGAGAGAGAGGGTGTTAAAAGCTCATCATATAGCCAATCAGTGTTTGGGTAACTAATTTTAAAGCTTATTTTAGTTCTTTAGCATTGGCATGTATTTAGTACTTTGGTTGAATTTTAGGCTTAAAGCTTGACGACATGAGAGATCGTTCAATTGACTCACAGATGTTCTAAGGAGGGGACAGAGGAAAGGCAGAAACTTTGGAATCTAATCTTACTATTATTTCAACTAGGATTTTGTATCGTCTATTTTGAATATTTATTCCTGTGTCTGCTGCCAATATCAATTTCATGCTCTTGATGCATTGCAGACATCTGTCTCGTTGTTTGTTTCCAGTTTCTTGTCCTATGTCTTACAGGCAACAATGAAAGCGTGAAGAATGTTGGTTTGGATGTTAAATAGTACAAGTCAACGACTTTGTTAAATAGCTTGATTGCCCATTATTACTTTGTTGTCCCCTCACTACATTGGGGTATGTCAACAATGGTTGCACCTCTCGGCATCTTTTCTGCAGAACTCCCTCTCTCTGTGTCTCAGTTCATGCATGTGTGCATTAAAGTGGAACAATGAACTAAAGCACCCTAGGGGACGAAAACCCACGAGATCCTCTGAAAGCAAGGAGGATTGCAGGAACAATACCTTGTTTATAAGGGAAAAAGATTAAGAGCACACTGATTTCTTTTTCCAAATTTTGCACGCCACAAAATGATAATACATGCAACAATCCATCGCAACTAGTAGGTAGGATGGAAACATTTTTCCGATTCTTTAGCAAAACCCACAAAAATACAGATGGCTAACCTCTGTTGCCTCAACTAGCTTAGTTTTCTGGGAAGGGGGAGCTAGAACTTTTTTTATTAAAGTTTCCGCAACCTGATGCCAACAAAGAATGAAAAGAAGGTATTATTGTTAGTACTACTTTATTGAAAAATGCGAGGAAAAGGAAAGAACATACACACTAAGAAAGTCAAGAAAAAATATTAGAACATATTGAGCCTAACTATTTTACACTGAAGACACTGGTTATGCACAAACCTCTTGTGGAGGCCCAAGGTCTCGAATGTCCTGTTTGTTTGTTGGAATCATAACGACACTGACACTTTCTAATGGTTCAATCACATCTTTAAATACCTTGTCTTGTCCTTCAATTACTACTTCCTGCCTCAAAACATACAGAAAAAATATATATATTAAAACAAAAACTTAAAACTATAATACAATCAAGAAAGCAATCTAATATTGAACATCCACTGAAACAAGAAGTGCATGAAACAAGGAATAACACATATAAACTATTTCATACTGATAAAAGATAAAAAATAGATATCCAAACCTGCCAACCGAAGGGATAGACAAATGAGTATCCATCCTTCTTGTCCGTGACTCCCAGGAATCCTTTTTTACTTTCTGCAGCAACTGAGCCATATCAAGGGTGTACTCTTAGGATATCAGCCATCGTTTTACAGAAATTAAAGCACTGTACGATTGGCAGGCATGCTTTTAATAGTACTTAACAGAAAAAATGACAAAAAAGAAAACAAAGAACTGTATACTTTAGAAAAAAAATGACAAAAAATTAATAAAATTAACATTTTATGCAGATTGGAAACAACAGCACTTACATGATGTGTATTTCGGGTTGGACAGCAAAACCCAAGGAGCAAGTGTTGTCCCCATGGCAATAAGTTGACGCCTCCCGGATCTATCTGTGAAAAGACAATCTGATGATAGTAATTTACATCATTAAACAGAGGATACAGGCATAGTGAATACAACAAGGAAATCATTTTTGTTGTTGACTCATACTCAAGTTGGGTAAACTATATGCATGCATAGAGAACGTGAACACCCACACCCACACCCACACCCAGAAAGTGTATTATCTAACCCAAAAAAAAAAAAAAAAAACACTTGATGAGAGGTAAAATACATTAGTGATATGTATCAAAAAATTAACCGCCGGTTTTTCCGGTTCTGGCTAAATACACCGGTTTTCAACTTTGGCCGGTTCAGAGGGTATGTCCGGACCGGAACCCCGACCGGTCGACGGTTCAACCGGTCGAACCGGCCGGTCCAGTCCGGTTTTTAAAACCTTGATGAAAACATAGTCTACATATTTATCAATTCATTTTATTGCAGGGGTACTGATAGTGCAGTCATTGTTCATGCCCACAAGGTGATCCATCAATTTTAGAACCTCAACCACAATAAACTGGAAAGCAACTACAGCAACTCATATATGGGAGAAGAAATGCATCAATTGCGGTGGATCCAGGCTATCTATCTATTGATTTTTAATCAGTAGAGACATTGTTGCATATTTTAAATTCTAATATCGTAGAACTAATTCATGATTTTAGATCACCTACATTTACAAATATGACAAAAAAGATTTAATAACTCAGATGGTGCAATCTCTACTCTCTTCTCTTATCTTAAAATTCATATAAATTTCGATAATGGAATAAAGTTCGATGAATTGTATGTATTACTTCTCGTTCTCGTTTTGCTTCAGACAATACCTAACTAATATGTTTATCAAATCAAGTAAAAACACAATTAGACAATCTGTCCAATCATGCTGCAATCACAGTGTAAGCTGGCTATCTAGACAAATAAACCGTAATGACTCCACATTTGTAAGTCATATGAATAATAAATCAAATTATGCAGATTTGGATAACATCCAGAATGCAAATAATTTTGTAGTTCCACCTTGATGAGATGAAGTTGGAGCAGCAGATATTTGCTCCGCCTTGACAAGAAATGAAATGCTTCTTTGAAATGGACCGTGCCGGTACATTCCTAGCTGAGGCATGAAATCCACCTACATAAAAAAAATAAAAATAAAAACAAGAATGAATTTTACAAAGTTCAACAAAGTATATCGCCATGATGGAGCCAGGTTGAGGAGTTAGAACCTGAGTAGACGCATTTGACAACCACGTCTGATGGATTGAAGGTGAATTTTGCAAAGACACCATCTTCAGAAGCTGTCTGCTGCAAAAAGCATACAAGATTCTAATTAGTTCCAAAAATGTTCAACCTAATCTTGCATCAGGAGGATATGATCGATTAGACAAGCATTTTGTAGCATTGGTTGGCCAAAAAAAGGAGTAAGTGATGCATCTGATTCCATAGATCCCAAAGGCAGGTGCTCGGCCAGTGTAAAAGAAGACAATAGCAACTTAGATGATAGCAATTAGCAATTAACAAACATTTGTCGGGCAGTGTAAAAGATCCCGCCCAAAGTTAATAAAACTGGACAAGAAATTGAACTAGAACAATGTCTGGTTTCAATGTTTTGGGTCAAACCAGTTTTTTAATTGGGCAGATAAAACACTGAGTTGCTTGGTTTCAAGACCTTCCTTTAGTATCATCGGATCCTTATCTTTTGTCACAAAAATTATTACAATCACTTTTAGTTATTAGAGTTTATAGAATAATTAGAATCAAACGTGGTATTTTATGTAAGCTGCCAAGAATGAAGAAACTAGAACGATTCACTGATGCCTAAGGTCATGGAAAGGACCAATACACTTAGAATGTCAGCAAAATGTTGGGTTCAGGCCAAAACTACCAACAGACCAATACTATGTGCTCCGAAAGGAAAGTTGGATGACTCCATAGAATGTTTTAATGAAAATAACAATGACAGCCACAAGTCCATTTGTTTGTATTGGCACTTGGAGGTCTATTTTAACATATAACTTCTAAGCCTATCCTAATAGCTTACCTATCCAACTAGGTGACAAGACTCTGCAACCCAGCACTACAAGGTCCAGGAAGGGTCTTGAGAGGGGCACTTGCGCCGAACAGTAGGGCCGAGCTATGATAGCGCAGGTATGGTGTTGGGCCTTGCGAGGGCCAGGCCCTGTGTCAGACCGAGCTGAACCAACGCGGCTCCCCAACCCACCACGTTGGGCCGAGCAGATCATCGACCAGAATGTAAAGGCATGCAGGTGCTCGAACGAGCTACGATTCGGCCTGATATTCGGTTAGATCCGCAGTGATGCGTTGGGCCGAGCTGCGGACAGTCCAGATTGAATTTGGGCCGAGATGTTTTGTAAGGTAGCGGGGCGAGACCGAGCTACCAAACTGCGCGTCTCACGACCAGTCAGTTCAGATGGACCGATTTAGCATAGTTCGACCGTCCCAGTTATTGTGGTGTTTCTCCCCAAGTGGTAGGTCGGTCTTGATAGCCCGGTTGTGTGAGCCACATGGACCAATGATATGATGAAGGGAAAATCTACTCCTGGTATGCGTCAATACCGTTTGGCGGTCCGACAAACACTGTTTGGAGGTTTTGGTCTCTACACGCGTAAGGAAGGTAGAAGGGAGCACAGCCGCCTGTCCAGGGAAGGACAGCAAAGGTAGTGGGCCCACAATTTCTGAGGCTGCATGGCCAGCCTAGAAAAGGAGAAATGGGGGAACGTTAGAGGTAAGCAACCTGAAGGAATTGATAACTCTCTCTCTCTAAAGTGCTCTATTCCCATTCTTCTTCTTCTTCTCCAAGTGTGCTGACTTGACCAACGGAGGGTTTATCCGACAGCACACCGCCGGGGCAGCTCACCATCTTTCTGTTTTCAGGTCAAGCGACGTTACGTGAAGCTTGAGTTCGAGGAGTACGGAGAACGGAGGATATTTCACCCTCGTACAATTGGCGTCGTCTGTGGGAAAACTTTGACAGACAAACCTTGCACTTCAAGCTTTTCCAATCATTTCCATGGCTAACAATAACGAAACTCCGTTGTCCGTTAAAGATGGCCCTCCTGCTATTCCGATTATGGTGAGCCTGGAGACCTCTTCCAGAGGTGCGCGAGACAAACGCGCAAGGAGCACTGATCACTCAAAGAGTCCAGAGGGTCGCCAACGACAGGGAGAGTCGCATGCTCAGCGCTTGAAGCACTAACTCAGAGATCAGGACACCCTCATTCGCAAGATAGCGGCTGAAATGGAGGCGCTTCAGCGCCAGATCAAGGGGAAGGGTGTTGCTGGAGAGGGCAACCACAGTGAGCACACCCCGCCCCCTCGCTCTAGCAGTCGCCGCCAAGATAGGACGCCCTCTCTCTCTATCACCAAAAGCTATGGGGTTGGGGACTCCGACCCACAGGTGGGGAGATCTTACACTCGCGACAGCAGCTACCGTCCCTCACGTCCATCGACAACGAAGAGATACTCTTACCCTGCCTGTTCGGGGGACCTGAGGGATGCATTGAAGGAGCGGGCCCGCTGTAGAGAGACCTAGAGATTACCAGCATTGCAAAGGCTGAGTCCCCAAATTCGTTGTAGTGAGGAAGTGGCAATGCCAGCGCCTAGAGTGATGGCACTAGCGCCGGTGGACAGAGAGCTAGCGAGACTTACCGCAACCCCACTGTCCCCAGAAATCGAGAGCACGCTGCTCCCTGTCGGATTCCACCAACCTAAGTTCATGTTATACGACGGCAAGATGGATCCGTACATGCACGTGAGTCATTACCGGCAAGGAATGGCTAGCCACCGACGCAATGACTCCTTGATGTGCCTCATATTGCCAGCAAGTGTGGAAGAACTGGGCCTGAAATGGTTCGAAAGGCTTCCGGAGGGGAGCATCGAGGGATGGCAACAATTAGCAGAGGCCTTCATTACCAGATTCAAAACCAACACTAGAACACCGAAGGAGGTCGACCATCTCTTGAGCGTCAAGATGGAATCTGGAGGCTCTTTGAAGACATACAATGCTAAGTACTGGGAAACCTACAATGAGATTCTCGATTGCCCCACCAATTTGGCTATCACCCAATATAAGCAAGGTCTCCCAGTCGGACATAAGCTGCGAGATTCGCTTACGATGCACCAGCCCACAACCATGGAATCCTTGATGCAACGGATCAACGAACACATCCGAGTAGAGGATGATGCCACCACCGCAACCGAGAAGGCGAATCTGGTGTCGGCGGACAGAAGAGTGGCAAGAAAGGTTCACTCGGTGGAACAGGAGGATAACTGTGATAACCCTATTCCGTATTATGCTAATTAGTCTTAATTATGATTGTGATTATGTGTTTAATATGATTTTGGGTGCCACTTATATGATTATATGTGATTTTGAATTTCTATCTGTTCACCGTAAGAAAATCTGTTCAACTTACTGATAGGAACTGAAAATTGAAGGCCTTATCGACTACAGAAAACGAAATTAACTATGCCATTGTGATTAGCATAACTTTTTAGTGCCTACAGTGAAATTTAATTGAAAATTGATTTGAATCGAAATAATTAGATTCATAACAATTAAATTAGGCTAAATTACTTAGCCTTAATTAATTTGATTAGCCAAGCCTATAAATAGGCTTATATACACTCAATTCCTCTCTTTGAACTCATTTGGCTAAGATTACACCTTAGAGAGAGAGTGAGAATGCCGAATTTAGAGAGAGATGGAGCTCAAGATAGAGGATTGATCAAGAAGCTTGGGAATCTTGAAGATTAACTCAAGAATTAGCTATAATTTGGAGAGTTGGAACTCCTAGGTGAGTAAATTCATGAGTTGAGTTTGTAATTTTGTGGATTCAAAGTAAGATGGTGACCTAGAACATAAAGTAATTTGAAGTCAATGAATGCATGCATGTAAGAAATTGCCATGAATTTGTATCTTTGAGCATGAAATATATGATCAATGTTGAATTTTGATTAAAGTTCATGCTTTCAAGCATCTCTACATCATTTAAGTTGAGAATGAAAGTTATATCCCACATGCAAGTACAATTCATGGAGTTATGAGTTATGATGTGCATGAATCTGATGTGTTGGAGATGGATTTGGTATAATTTGAGTATGCATGTAATTGATTCATAGGATTTGAGCTTCATAAGGTTGTAATTTTGCATTTGTATCATGTTAGCGGATGTGTATGTGAAGTATGAGTCATAATATGCAAGTTACATTAGTTTGAATACAAGTTTGAAGCTCAAACAGCTTGCTGGAAAACCCAGAATTCGGCATGTCCGCTCGAGCGGAGTAATGGCCGCTCGAGCGTGAAATGCTAGTTCCCAGAAGTTTTGCAGACATTGATGTCCACTCGAGCGGGGAGATTCACGCTCAAGCGTAAAAGTGAGACAACCAGTACTTTTGCAGACCAAAGGGGTCCGCTCGAGCGGCAAAATCCACGCTCGAGCGGGGAGCCCTGTTTCAGAAAATTTGTAAAGATATTTTGTGTTTCATTTTCCGTTCTCTTTCATTTCTAAGTACTCTTAGGCATACATTAAGCATTGTAAATGAGTTAAAAGGATAAGAAAGAAGCCTAAGAAGGATGTATGAATTAAGGACGGATTGAATCGTTTGTGACCCATTATGTTCATGAAATATGTAGGGTCAAGCACGAGAGCAAATCTACCGGCAGATCACTGTGAGTAATATCTTAGTAAAGATATTTTGAAGTACGTTATTTGTCCTATTGCTTATTCCTTTATAAGTCTTATAAGCTTGTTAATTTGAATTGTGGACAAATATTTGTTTTGCTATATGATTGGGCCAAAGGCCGTTTGACATGAATGATTTGGCCAAAGGCCGTCGGATATAAACGATTGGGCCAAAGGCCGTTGGACATGAATGAATTGGGCCAAAGGCTGTCAGATACAGACGATTGGGCCAAAGGCCGTTGGACATGAATGATTAGGCCGAGGCCGTCGGATATAAATGATTGGGCCAAAGGCCGTTAGACATGAATGATTGGGCCAAAGGCCGTCGGATATAAACGATTGGGCCAAAGGCCGTTGGACATGAATGATTGGGCCAAAGGCCGTTGGACATGAATGAATAGGCCAAAGGCCGTCGGATATGAGTGAATTGGGCCTGAGGCCATTTGATACATCTAAAACTTTTGTCGTTTGATACATTAGATAGAAACATGAATTGGGCCCAAGGCCGTCTGATGTAACTGTTTCAAAGTTCGTTCATGTATCTTCTCTACTTGATATTATTCACTGGGCTTTCGCTCACTCTCATTCATGTGTCTGTTGAT
Organism: Camellia sinensis; assembly: GCF_004153795.1. NCBI lineage: Eukaryota > Viridiplantae > Streptophyta > Magnoliopsida > Ericales > Theaceae > Camellia > Camellia sinensis. The sequence continues at coordinate 1,306,758 of NW_021025702.1, forward strand.
GAGCCAAGAGATGTACAAACCCAATCTCGGTGAAGTTATGTGAGAAGAGTCAAGTTTTGTGGAGTCAGCCCAAACTTCTTGGTTTGGCTGATTATGACTTGAATGATCCTATTGTGTAAAGTACATATGTTGACTTTCCTTTTGGTGTGGGTTATTAACGAACACATATGTTAAATGTTATGATGTACATGTGAGCACAGCTCTATGGATAAAGTTTTAAATTGCTTCCGTTTTGGCCCCTTAACTCTGATGATATACGTTTATTTAGTTTGAGGCCATAGGTGATCTCGTGATTACTGGCCGATTATGACCTTAATCCATAGGGGCGGGTTCAGGTCATGACAGAACGGTATCAGAGCCAAGTTAATAACTCACACACTTGTCCAAATGAGCAATTAGCATCTAGAAAAGATCTAGGATGCATTCATGTGAAAATATGAATCTGAAAGCATCAAGAATGTGCTTAAATGCTTCAAGATGAATGATTATATGCTATATGTTTGTGATTTACTTGCATTGCGAATAATGTGAACATGTATGCTCCTTAATATATGCATACTTGTGAAACTTTTGTATAAAGAATAATGCAAGTCTAATCAGATGGTAAGAACAAGAGGTGATGAGATAGAAGAGTCCTCTACTACCAGAATGGATAGGATGGAAAGATTAATCCAGGAAATGGCAGAAACATTAAGGCAACAACAACAGTTGCAGCAACCACATCCTCTACCTCCTCCTCCGGCACCACCTGTGCCAGACTTACAGAACGATGACCGAATAATAGCTCTCACGAAAAGATTTGGTGGAAGTGCACGTCGACAAGAATGATCCAAATAAGTTCTTTCTTTTGGGATCATCTTTGTCCAGCGCCGAGCGACTCGATTATGTCGACTTTTTGGTTTCCAACATGGAGGCCTTTGCATGGACGCCTTACGATATGCCTGGCGTCGACCCTAACTTCATTTGCCATCAGTTGAATGTCTTTCCTAATGCACGGCCGGTCATCCAAAGGACACGCCGCTCAGCTCTGCACCATGCCGAGGTAGTGGCAGAGGAGGTCAAAAATTTGTTGGAAGCAGGAGCGATAGAAGAAGTGCAATACCCTCGATGGATATCCAACAACACTTCTGAGAAGATTAAAATTATCCAACAGAGCCTCAAAATAGCTTAGGACCGACAAAAGAGTTATGAAGATGTTCGGAGAAGGCCTCTTGAGTATGAGGTTGGTGACCATGTGTTCATTCGTGTGACTCCGATGAAGGGCCAAGTAAGGTTTGGTAAGAAAGGAAAATTGTCGCCCCGTCACATTGGGCCGTTCCAAATTCTAGAAAGGCTTGGTCCAGTTGCCTATCGAATCACTTTGCCACCGGGATTCGAGCAAATCCATAATGTATTTCATGTATCGATGTTGAGGGGTTATCTTCGAGATCCGTTTCATGTGATTGATTATCACCGGATATCTCTTGATGAAAATATGGAATACGCAGAATGGTCGGAACGAGTCATTGACCGGCAAGTGAAACAGTTGAGAAGCAAGTTCATCCCGATGGTGAAAGTGGAATGGAAAGAACACTATGGGATGGATGCTACATGGGAAAAAGAGGATGAAATGCGACCACACTATCCACATTTGTTTCTGGATGAAGGTAAAATAAGTTTGGAGGACAAAACTTCCTAAAGGAGGGAAGACTGTGATAACCCTATTCCATGATATGCTAATTGACCTTAATTATGATTGTGATTGTATGCTTGATATGGTTTTTGTGTGATGATTATGTGATTATATGTATTTTTGTATTTCTATCTGTTCACCGTAGGAAAATCTGTTTGATTTTCTTCTTTAAGATTTAAATTGAAGGCCTTAGAGGCGTCAGAGACTGAAATTGATTACGCCATTGTGATTAGCATGATTTTTAGTGCCTACAGTGAAATTTAATTGAAAATTGATTTGAATCGAAATAATTAGATTCAGAACGATTAAATTAGGCTTAATTACTTAGCCTTAATTAATTTGATTAGCCAAGCCTATAAATAGGCTTATATACACTCAATTCCTCTCTTTGAACTCATTTGGCTGAGATTACACCTTAGAGAGAGAGTGAGAGTGCCGAATTTAGAGAGAGATGGAGCTCAAGATAGAGGATTGATCAAGAAGCTTGGGAATCTTGAAGATTAACTCAAGAATTAGCTATAATTTGGAGAGTTGGAACTCCTAGGTGAGTAAATTCATGAGTTGAGTTTGTAATTTTGTGGATTCAAAGTAAGATGGTGACCTAGAACATAAATTGAGTTGATCTTGATGAATTTGAAGTCAATGAATGCATGCATGTAAGAAATTGCCATGAATTTGTATCTTTGAGCATGAAATATATGATCCATGTTGAATTTTGATTAAAGTTCATGCTTTTGAGCATCTCTACATCATTTAAGTTGAGAATGAAAGTTATATCCCACATGCAAGTACAATTCATGGAGGTAGGAGTTATGATGTGCATGAATTTGATGTGTTGGAGATGGATTTGGTATAATTTGAGTATGCATGCAATTGATTCATAGGAATTGAGCTTCATAATGTTGTAATTTCGCATTTGTATCATGTTAGAGGATGTGTATGTGAAGTATGAGTCATAATATGCAAGTTACATTAGTTTGAATGCAAGTTTGAAGCTCAGACAGCTTGCTAGAAAATCCAGAATTCAGCATGTTCGCTCGAGCAGGGTAATGGCCGCTCGAGCGTGAAATGCTAGTTCCCAGAAGTTTTGCAGACATTGATGTCCGCTCGAGCGGAGAGATTCATGCTCAAGCGTAAAAGTGAGGCAACCAGTCCTTTGCAGACCAAAGGGGTCCGCTCGAGCGGCAGAATCCACGCTCGAGCGGGGAGCCTTGTTTCAGAAAATTTGTAAAGATGTTTTGTGTTTCATTTTCCGTTCTCTTTCATTTCTAAGTACTCTTAGGCATACATTAAGTATTGTAAATGAGTTAAAAGGATAAGAAAGAAGCCTAAGAAGGATGTATGAATTAAGAGCGGATTGAATCGTTTATGACCTATTATGTTCATGAAATATGTAGGGTCAAGCACGAGAGCAAATCCACCGGCAGATCACTGTGAGTAATATCTTAGTAAAGATATTTTGAAGTACGTTATTTGTCCTATTGTTTATTCCTTTATAAGTCTTATAAGCTTGTTAATTTGAATTGTGGGCAAATATTTATTTTGCTATATGATTGGGCCAACGGCCGTTTGACATGAATGATTGGACCAAAGGCCGTCGGATATAAACGATTGGGCCAAAGGCCGTTGGACATGAATGAATTGGGCCAAAGGCCATCAGATACAGACGATTGAGCCAAAGGCCGTTGAACATGAATGATTGGGCCGAAGGCCGTCGGATATAAACGATTGGGCCAAAGGCCGTTGGACATGAACGATTAGGCCAAAGGTCGTTGGACATGAATGAATGGGCCAAAGGCCGTCGGATATGAGTGAATTGGGCCCGAGGCCGTTTGATACATCTAAAACTTTTGTCGTTTGATACATTAGATAGAAACATGAATTGGGCCCAAGGCCGTCTGATGTAACTGTTTCAAAGTTCGTTCATGTATCTTCTCTACTTGATATTATTCACTGGGCTTTCGCTCACTCTTATTCATGTGTCTGTAGGTGAGCCAAGAGATGTACAAACCCAGCCTCAGTGAAGTTATGTGAGAAGAGTCAAGTTTTGTGGAGTCAACCCAAACTTCTCACATACGAGACTTGTCTTCGCCCTTTTTGTTCGTTGTTGTACTTTTGCTAACGTTTTGGATCACCTTTGTACATAAGTTTTTTGGTTTGGCTGATTATAACTTGAATGATCCTATCATGTAAAGTTCATATGTTGACTTTCCTTTTGGTGTGGGTTATTAACGAACACATGTTAAATGTTATAATGTGCATGTAAGCACAGCTCTATGTATAAAGTTTTAAATTGCTTCCGTTTTGGCCCCTTAACTCTAATGATATACGTTTATTTGGTTTGAGGCTGTAGGTGATCTCGTGATTACTGGCCGATTATGACCTTAACCCATAAGGACGGGTTCAGGTCATGACAGAATGGTATCAAAGCCAAGTTAATAACTCACACACTTGTCCAAATGAGCAATTAGCATCTAGAAAAGATCTAGGATGCATTCATGTGAAAAGTATGAATCTGAAAGCATCAAGAATGTGCTTAAATGCTTCAAGATGAATGATTATATGCTATATGTTTGTGATTTACTTACATTGCGAATTATGTGAATATGTATGCTCCTTAGTATATGCATACTTGTGAAACTTTTGTATAAAGAATAATGCAAGTCTAATCAGATGGTAAGAACAAGAGGTGATGAGATAGAAGAGTCCTCTACTACCAGAATAGATAGGATGGAAAGATTAATCCAGGAAATGGCAGAAACATTGAGGCAACAACAACAGTGGCAGCAACCACATCTTCCACCTCCTCCTCAGACACCACCTATGCCAGACTTACAGAACGATGACCGAATAATAGCTCTCACGAAAAGATTTGGTGGAAGTGCGCGTCGACGAGAATGATCGAAATAAGTTCTTTCTTTTGGGATCATCTTTGTCCAGCACCGAGCGACTCGATTATGTCGACTTTTTGGTTTCCAACATGGAGGCCTTTGCATGGACGCCTTACGATATGTCTGGCATCGACCTTAGCTTCATTTGCCATTAGTTGAATGTCTTTCTGAATGCACGACCGGTCATCCAAAGGACGGAGCGCTCGGCCTTGCACCATGCCGAGATAGTGGCGGAAGAGGTTAAGAACTTGCTAGAAGCGGGGGCAATAGAAGAAGTGCAGTACCCTAGATGGATCTCTAACACGGTGGTAGTGCTGAAGAAAAACAGTAAATGGCGGGTGTGCGTCAATTATAAGACAGTCAACCGTGTGTTCCCCCCAAGAATAGCTTCCCTCTCCCGAGAATTGACCGGCTGGTGGATCTAACCGCTGGCCATCAGAGGTTTAGCTTCCTGGATGCATATCATGGCTACCACCAAATAGCCATGTACAAACCAGACCGAGAGATCACTTCGTTCACCACTCCAAGAGGCCTGTACTGCTACAAGGTCATGCCATTCGGACTGAAAAATGCCAGGGCAACTTTTCAAAGGATGGTAACCAAAATATTCGCTTCCCTTCTTAGCCGCATTGTGGAGGCTTTTATCGATGATATGATAGTAAAGAGCAAGGAAAAGTCTCAACATCTCGCCGACCTAGCAGAGATGTTCACCATACTTAAGCATCACAAGCTGCGTTTGAATGCCTCCAAGTGCGCCTTCGGAGTTGGCACCGAAAAATTTCTAGGTTTTTTGGTCACGAACCGAGGAATCGAAGTCGACCCTTCCCAGATCAAAGCGATACAAGAATTGGAGCGTCCAAACTCCACGAAGGACGTGCAACATCTCGCCGGGATGGCAGCCGCGCTGAACCGATTTATCAGCCAATTTTCAGATCGTTGCAGGCCTTTCTTCAAAACTTTAAAGGCCAAGTTCTTTTGGAATGACGAATGCGATCGTGCATTGGCGGATCTAAAAATGTACCTTTCCTCAACCCCAATCTTGGTCACACCGAAACCGGGCGAAGAACTGTACCTCTACTTGGCAGTTTCTCAGCACGCGGTGAGAGCCGTCCTCGTCCGCACTGAGGGTATCCAGCACCTCCCCATCTTCTACGTAAGCAAGACCCTGCTCCCGGCTGAATCAAGATATCTACCGCTAGAAAAATTGGCTCTGGCCCTTATGATGGCTTCCAGAAAGCTGGCGCACTATTTTCATGCCTACACAATAGTTGTGCTAACCGAATTTCCACTTAAGGTGCTCTTTGAAAAGGCAGATTTTACCGGTAGAATTTTGAAGTGGGCCGTGGAATTGGGGCAATACAATATCAAGTTCCAACCGCACACTGCTATCAAAGCTCAAGCTCTTGCCGACTTCGTGCCAAAATTTGCCCCTGGAACACACCCTATTTACCCTGTCGTTGGCTAGTGCGGATTCGATGCAGCCCTCAGACAGCATAAACAAATGGTGGACAACAAGTGGCAGAAGGGCAAGAGGAAGCCAAACAAGAAATGGAAAAGTCGGCCAGCTCACCAAAATACCAACTCAACAGAGACATAGAAAGAGACCACAATGAGCCGACCAGTACCTTGGAGTTGAAGAACTCTCAAAATCCCTCCGACTGCTAGAGGTTGTTCATTGGCGAGATGTGGAAGCTCTTCGTCGATGGGGCCTCCAACAGACATGGTACCAAGCTAGGGATCGTGCTGACTTCCCCGGATGGGTTGACCATCGAGCACGCGATCACACTCGGTTTCCCAGCATCCAACAATGACGCGGAATATGAAGCCCTCCTCGCCGGATTGAAGAGTGCATTGAGAATGAAAGCATATGAGGCCAAGGATGAAAGGATGGCCAAATATCAAGCGCTGGTACGCGCAGAAATCAAAAAGTTTGCCGCAATAAGAATGGAACAAATTAACCGCAAAGAAAACAATGCAGCCGACGAACTAGCCAGCCTAGCATCCATGCAAACAACTTTTCCCAATCCTTTGATGATAGAATTCTTACCCCGACCAAGCATTGAGGAACCACAGGTGCCCGAAGTACTCTGCACCGGCTTAGGACCGTCCTGGATGGATCCCATCGTCGCCTTCCTAAAGGATGGAATTCTACCCACTGAAAAGAAGGAGGCCAACAAGATTAGGGCCAAATCAGAGCAGTTTTGGCTCTCTCTATCTGGCGCCTTGTACAAGAAGTTTTTCATTGGGTCATACCTGAAGTGTGTCCACCCCAACAAGGTAGAAGCTTTCCTCTTCGAGATTCATGAAGGCATCTGTGAGAGTCATATTGGAGGCAGGTCTTTGGCTTACGGAGCAATTTTCTAGGGTTATTAGTGGCCATGCATGCAGATGGACGCGCAGAAATACGTTCGCAGGTGTGAAAAATGTCAAAAATTTGCTCACCAAATCCCCCAACCGGCCAGAGAGTTGCTCCACCTTACAAGTCCTTGGCCATTTGCGCTTTAAGGGCTGGATATTGTGGGACCACTTCCAACAGCTGCGGGCAACTGCAAGTTTTTCATCGCTGCTACCGACTACTTCACTGAGTGGGTTGAGGCCGAGCCGTTTGCAACCATCAAGGAAAAAGATGTAAAAAGGTTCGTTTGGCAAAATGTCATCACTTGCTTTGGTATCCCAAAGGCCCTCATTTCGAATAATGGCACATAGTTCAATCGGAAACTCTTTCGCGGATTTTGCGAAGAGTTAAAGATTTAGTTTTTACAACTTCACACCAGCCTACCCTCAGTCAAATGGTCAAGCAGAAACTTCAAACAAGACCATCCTGGACGGGCTGAAGAAACAACTGGAAAAGGCCAAAGTGAAGTAGGCTGAAGAACTCCCCAATGTGCTCTGGGCATACCGCACTACACCAAGGCGCTCAACCGGGGAAACTCCATTTGCCTTGGCCTACAGCATGGAAGTTGTCATACCATTGGAAACTGGCATGCCAACCATCCGATCTAAAAGTTTTCAGCCAGACTTGAAACAATGAAGTCGTGGTCTTGGAACTTGACCTAGCTGAAGAAAGGAGGGAACGGGCTCTAATCCACATAGCGACCTACCAGCAAGAGCTCTCCAGAAAATACAACAAGACTGTGCATCCTAGGCTATTCAAGATCGGGGACTGGGTCTTAAGGAAGGTAATGGGCAATACAGTGATCCCTGGCGAAGGTAAATTAGGAGCAAATTGGGAGGGGTCATACAAGATAACTGGCCTTGCAGGCAAAGGGGCATACCACTTGGAAGACTTAGATGGTAAAGCTGTCCCTAGACCGTGGAATGCAGCCAATCTCAAGATATTTTACTTTTGAAATGTAATCTTTTCTATTCCTTTGCCTTTTGTAACTTGGCCTTTCGGCATTTGGTGTAAATCAGTGACATGTAATGGAAGATAGCCCCACATTTTTCTTATACTATGCGTTTTTGTACAAAGACATTACAAGGATATTAAGCTCCTATGAATACCAGGGGCAAGTAGCCAACAACGGCTTGACTTTGGCCGTGCAAACAGTTAGTGTTTTGCCCAACTTGTGTTAGGGCCGAGCTGACATTGCTCGTCCATACAAACAATTGGTGTTTTGCCCAACTTGTTTTAGGGCCAAGCTGACATTGCTCGCCCGCGCAAACAGTTGGCGTTGTGCCCAACTTGTTTTAAGGCCGAGCTGACATTGCTCGCCCGTGCAAACAACTGGTGTTTTGAGGCAAGCCAATTTTGTTCATAATTATCCGAACTGATTTTTGCTCAGATTGTGAGGCTGATTTGGCTAATGGTCACCCAAGCTATTTCTTGTTCAACAATGTAGAACTGATTTTGCTCGCTCACCGAGCTGACATTGCTAGCCTGCTTAAAATGTTGGTGTCTTTGCCTAGTTCTTTGTAAAGTTGGTGTTATGTTCAACTAATATTTCCAACAAGGTGAATTTGTTTGTTACACCGAGACGATTTTATCTCGGCCAAATCGAAGAAAATGACAACAACGAGGCAAACAGAAATTCGCATACATGGCAAGCAAAAAGTTTAACTTTTCATTCATAATAAAGTTTGATTACAAAAGTGGGGCATAGCCCGGTTACATCCAAAAAAAAAAAAAGAGAGAGAAGAAAAGCCAGAAAGGTCAATCCAAGTCAACAGTGTTCGCTTGGTCAGTCGCCTCCATCTCGGCGTCTTCCACTTGAGCACCGACCACCGCGTCCACCTCCTACGCGGGCTCCTCGCGCTCTTGGGCTCCTTCCTCAAAAACCTCAGAAGGAGGATTTTGCTCGGTCAGTTGCACCGTGGAAGCTTCTGCTGCAGCTGCCAGCTTCGCCTCTTCAATTAGCTTCTTCTGCACGACGTTGGCGTAAGCTTGCATGTGGACCGGGATGAAGGCGGCAAGAGGGTTCTAGAACACATTGGAGTCTTAACCAAGGCCAAGTTTTTCCACGGCGGCTTTCCAACCGCACTGGAAAAAAATTGTCCTTGGTCCCCTGCACTTGCCATTTGTAAGCTTTTTCACCCTCCGCATAGCCGCGGTCCTCAGCATCGTCGACCTGCTTGTCCAGCTCGGCTTTGTGGGCGTCGCAGAGTTTGCGTAGCTCGGCAATGTATCGGGCCTTGGTCACTTGGAGGGCGTTTTGCTTATCTTCATCCGCTCTGGCCATCCGCTCTGGCCAGCCGCTCTGCGAGTCTGTCGTGCTCGGCCACCGCCTCTTCCTGCGTGGCCTTCAATTTTGCCAGCTCGGCGGTCTTGGCCTTGTTATCGGCAATGGCCTCCCCGCACACTCTGTCTCACAGCGATCATTCGCTCGTGGGCCAGATAGTTCTTCTGCGCGGCCTGCAAACAAAAGACAAATGTCAGCACACCAAAACCGAGCAACAAGTTAACGACAAGGGAGCTCGCTCACTTACCGGCACGATTGATTTTGCTGCCGAGCAGATGACTATTAGGTCGGACAGCTCTTCATGCTTCTTCATGTCAGCAGGGAGGAGCAATCCCTTGGTCATGTTGAAGCCGAGTGAGTAGTCCTTGTCGGCAGTAGTAACTGCCCAGCCTTTGTATGTCATCTCGGGCGACCAGACTGGAGGGGCACTGGAGCGAGCTGATGGCTCGGTGATTGGTTGTTCAGTCTGGTCCCCAGGTCAACAAATGGATTCTCGATGGAATCCTCGTCCACCAAATGTTGTTTAGATTGACCTCTTCTCGACCTCTTCATAGACTGACCAGCAGCTTGTTCATTAGTGAGAGCCAGCACTGCCCCTTTGTCTTGCACGGCCGGCGTGGAAGATGTTCCCCCAGCTGCCTCTGGCAGCTGAGAGTCGCTCGGCTCGCCAGTGATCATTGACTTGATAGCCCAAATTTTGGCCATCTCTTGCTCAGCGGTCAAAAGAACTAGTTTGATCGGAGGAAGGTTTGGATCTGGTTCTGCAGAAGGTGCTCGAAGAAAGTCGGTCACCCTGCTCCTGCGCGGCGCTGTGTAACGGTAGCTCGGTTCAAAGCCGAGCAGCTTGTGGGACTCTCGCTCCTCGACCAGATGCCACAATGCAACCCTTATGGCCTCTTGGTTCGCGCGGGAGTAATCTTCCGCCAAGAGTCTATAGTCTGCAACAAGAAGGCAAGTGCTAGATCGGCAGTAAAAATAACAGTTACAAAAAAATGTCGAGATGCTCACCAGCACTCCCAAAATCTTTTCTTATGTACCAACCCGGTACAAGCGCTTCGGTGTCCTCATAATTACCGAACACCCACAGGAAATCGCCGTCGTTGGTCTCTTTGTCCGGGTTACCTTCGATGAGTTTTGCTTGGCCTTTCCTGACCTTGAGATACCAGCAAAACCCTCCTTTATTTTTGCTAAGAGTATTTTGATGAAATATCTCGGCAAGGCCGAGATTCAGACCGAGTATCCTATTCAGCGCAGCCACGCCGTTTATTATTTTGTATGTGTTGTTGGAGACTTGGGTCGGGCACAGCCTAGTCTGCCTCAAAAATTCGCAGACCAGGGATTAAACCGGGAAGTGCACGCCACCTTCCACAATGGATACCACCGTGAAAGGGCATTTGTCCAGTTCGCCCCAGGGAGTGTCTCCTTTCTTGGCCAGCTCCAAGTGGACGTCGTCTGGAATACTATACTCTGTACGGAACTCGGTCATTGCCCCAGGCGAATTAACCATGAACCGGTACTTCCCCATCTATCTCGGTTTTATTTAGTTGTGTAATTTTGTTTGTATCTCGGTCAAAATTTGGTGATTGTTTGCTTGGACTTTGAGCCTCACTGAAAGTAAAGCTGAGTGAGCCTGGTCGGTCCTAGTTTGTTCTGCATTATTAAAAAATAAGTCCGAGTATTAGCGCGGCATAATTTGCACGACTCTTACGAGGAAGTGTTTAGTTCGATAAAGGATCCCGGGGCATTTGACCGGTTCGATCTCCCTAGCTCGGTTCGACTATCTACATTGCTTCGATCTTCCTATCTCGGTTCTAGCTCCCTACAACTTACAGCTCAGTCTCAGACTCAAGGGAGGACCACAAACCAGGTTTTGCTCGGCTATGTCTTATTTTGGATCTAAAAGTAGGATTTTGCTCGGTCTTCTCAAGGGTTTATGCTATTTATCCTAAATGTGAAGTTCATGCATTGAAGCTAAGGGAAACGAGGGGCACGATGGCCCCATCTGCCTCCTCGATTCCAGTTTTACCTAATGTATGCTTACCTACCAGTTTTACCCCAAAGAAGGGGCACTGGCAGGGTACCAAACAATCCCAGACAAGAACACGAAGAATATTAATGGAGAATGCAAAGGAAGGATAAAAAAACTTACGGATATGGATGCCAAGTGAAGACCCATTCGACCACGACCTTGTGTAAAGCCTTCGTGAGGACAAAGATAGTTGAAAACGACTCGAAGAGCAGCGGTGGCAAGAGCTTGGCGATTTGAAGGCTAGGGTTTGGCTTGATAGAGAAGATGAACAGTGGTGGCGTTTTTGGCCCCTCACGTAGGTATAAAAAGGGGGGGAAGCCAAAGGGCGGCAACCTTTGAATTTTGCGCGTGATAAAGACAACTGTGGGGTTGCACGGAACCAATGGAGTGAAACCACGTGGAACGATCGATGACAAGACCACTGGCGCAATCCTCAACGACCGACCAAATCAGGTAGCTCGGTTAGAATAATAATCCCAATCACACTCAGCTTGGATGGGATTAAGGGGCAATTGAGAAGGGGACTTGCGCCGAATAGTAGGGCCGAGCTATGATAGCGCGGGTATGGTGTTGGGCCTTGCGAGGGTCAGGCCCTGTGTCAGACCGAGCTAAACCAACACGGCTCCCTGATCCACCACGTTGGGCCGAGCAGATCATCAACCAGAATGTGGAGGCATGCAGGTGCTCGACCGAGCTACAATTCGGCCTGATGTTCGGTTAGATCCGCAGTGATGCATTGGGCCGAGCTGCGGACAGTCCAGATTGAATTTAGGCCAAGATGTTTTGTAAGGTAGCGGGGCGAGACCGAGATACCAAACTGCGCATCTCACGACCGGTTAGTTCAAATGGACCAATTTAGTATAGTTCGGCCGTCCCAATTATTGTGGTGTTTCTCCCCAAGTGGTAGGTCAGGCTTGATAGCCCGATTATGTGAGCCACTTGGACCAATGATATGATGAAGGGAAAATCCACTCCTGGTATGCGTCAATACCGTTTGGCCATTCGACAAACACTGTTTAGAGGTTTTGGTCTCTACACGTGTAAGGAAGGTAGAAGGGAGCACAAACGCCTGTCCAGGGAAGGACAGCAGAGGTAGTGCGCCCACAATCTCTGAGGCTGCATGGCCAGCCTAGAAAAGGAGGAATGGGGAAACGTAGGTAAGCAACCTGACGGAATTGATAACTCTCTCTGTCTCTAAAGTGCTCTATTCCAATTTTTCTTCTTCTTCTCCAAGTGTGCTAACTTGACCGTCGGAGGGTTTATCCAGCAGCATACCGCCGGACAGCTCACCATCTTTCTGTTTTCAGGTCAAGCGACATTATGTGAAGCTTGAGTTCAAGGAGTACGGAGAACGGAGGATGTTTCACCCCCGTACAGGTCTGATGTATGCTACCGTATCCCACACTAGAGAGGCTATTTCCGTGTTTAGCAAACCTTCCATCAACTCTTCTAATTCATTCTTCCAAAGTCTTAAATCCCCTGAATATCTTTGTTCCTTATATTGATGAGATATTGAGGTATACCTCATGTGTACCACACTTACACGGTCCCCTACTTGTTTGCCTAGTTAGATCATAAACTTAATGAGCTTGCACTTTAGCATTCAAATACATTGTTCAAGCCTCCCTGTAATCATTTTTTCAAATCATCATTAAGCTTTGACTTGTGATTTCCAAAAATGCATAATTATCCAAGGCCCAACATTTCGTAAAACTTGCCTTTTGGAAAATTCACCATTAAATTACGTACTCCAAGTTCATTGCAGATGAAAGCCATCTCATTAGAATCACAATACTTAATAATATAAGTTTATTTTGATTTTCTACCCACAAAAAAGAGAGAAAAAAAATTTGACAAAAAAATTTGGCAAATCATGACAAGCAAGGCAAATGTATTGATCCAGCAATAGATTCAAAAGAATACAAGTCCCACAAAAAGTTTGAAAGGGTGAGAAGATTGCAATTTGAATGAAATTTCACAGGTAAATAGTCCAATTTCAATCACTAAACCAGAATTAATTTCAACTTTTCAGCCCACCCATTCAATTGACAATCATATGCTGATATACATAAAAGCACAAAAGAACCCATGAAAAATACGCAGTAAAATTTATGCACAATAAGCCAAAACAAACTAACTTGAATTTCACAGCCCATCCATTCAATTGACAAACATAGGCTAATAATATACATAAATCACAAAAGCACCCATCAAAAATACCCAGTGAAATTCATGCACAATGAGCCAAAAACAAAGAAATAGAAAGAATCAAATTGCAAGACAATGCTGTGTAGAGTGAGAGAAATGAGTAGTACCTTTTGTGGGTCGCCGGAGGTGGAGTTTTAGGGCCAGAATTGGGGTCTCCGGCGGTGGTGGGAGTGAGAGTGGAGAAGATTTTAGTGAGTGAAGCAGTGAGCTTTCTCTCTATCTTTTATGAGTACCACATCATCCAAATCTCTTCCATATCCACTTCTTTATATTTCTTGGTTTTTAACGCGGAAAGACGAAAATACCCAACTCCAAACAAAAACGAATGCACTCTAAGAAGAGGGCAATTAAGGGCATGTCTGGTTTATTAATCAAGATATATTTTTAGGGGAAAAAATTTTAAAATATTTATCTCTTTATTAGACGTCAACGGTCATTTTTTCTTGGAGGAAAGCACGACTGTTGTGTCTTAATTTGAGATATATTATGAATTTATTTTTATGATCTTAACCGTTCATTTTGTAGAATTTGTTAATTACTTCATACTTGCCAAAAATTATATTAATCAGATATCAATAACTATATGATCGATAATCAAACAAAATAAACAATAAGTTTTTCTTTTGAAAAATAGCATAAAAAATATTCAATTCGATCATATAATTATTGATATCCGATTAATATAATTTTTTTAGATATGAAGTACTCAACAAACCCTACAAAATGAACGGTACAGATCATAAAATAAGTCCATAATGCACCTCAAATTGAGGCACAACAGTCACTATTTTTTCTCTCCTTTTCCAGAAATTATTCATTGCCTCTGAAATATTGTTTTAAATTATTTATTTTTGGACAAGTATCTAATTATCTCTCTAAAGAAGATAAAATTTTTGGACAAGTGTCCAATTGTCTCCTCAAATGAGACAAACAAGTAATGAGATTTACTGTTTCAACCAATAATACTTAGGATACCACTTAATCAAACAAACAAATATATATATATATATATATATCAAATCATCTAAAACTCCAAAACTATTTTTAAAATATACAAACAAACAAATTTCATTTTTTCTAAAGTCTATCTAAAAAATTATTTTTGAAATAATTTCTCAAAACACAAATCAAACAAACAAATATATATATATATATATATATCAAATCATCTAAAACTCCAAAACTATTTTTAAAATATACAAACAAACAAATTTCATTTTTTCTAAAGTCTATCTAAAAAATTATTTTTGAAATAATATCTCAAAACACAAATCAAACAAATCCTAACTCTCTCACGTAGCACCATAGACCATTTATTTTGGGGTAAATTACACTTCCTCCCATTATGATTGACCATTTTTTTATTTTGACTCTTAAAATTTATTTTTTTTACTTTAACCTTTATATTTTAAGTTTTTCCCACTTTTATTCTTAAAATTAATTTATATTATAATCACGTGACATAAAAATATTTTATTTATAGGGTGGTGTGGGATGATCTAAATAAGTACATTTTTTGACTTTTTATAAAATATGGCTTGAGTTTGAAGTGATGTGGTAGAGAAGTGATGTGACTTAAATAATATGATGTGACTTAATAGGATGATATGATTTTTTGACTTTTTTTTGAAGATGTCAAACCAAGCCACTCGCACCTCTAATATAAACTTAAACTCTAATATAATTATATATTTTTTATATTATGTGACAATTATTGTGTCATTTTTTGTCTAATTTTGAACAATAGTTAGCTTTAGAAGTAAAATGAGAAAAACTTAAACCATGAAAGATTAAAATGAAAAATAAATAAATTATAAGAGCCAAAGTGAAAAAGTAGCCAAATATAAAAATGATAAAGTGTAATTTATCTTTTATTTTTTTGTATTAAAACATTAAATTAAATAGGTTATAATTATCGAATTAATTTAATTTTTTTAATAAATAATTATAAAAATATTTTATAAAATAAATAGTTCAAATTAGCAAAACACAAAATATAATGAATATTACTTGAGAGGGTAATTTGTAAACAAATTGGGCCAAGCTAGGAAGAATCTTCTTTGGGAGTTGGGCCGCGTAATGGGCCGAGATAAGGGCTGGTGTAGCTCGGTCTTAGGCCAAGAAGACATCTCATATTTCGAGTTTGGACCGAACTATAGGCCGAGATAATTATTTATGTAGCACGGTCCTTGATCCTCTAAACATCGGGTTAGTCAGAGATGGGTTACCAGTGACCTGACCTAGCTATCCTAGACCGAGGTATCAGTGGAGGGAGAACCGAGCTAAAGGATAACTCTGCAGGACATCATCTCAGAGTCAAGACTGACAGTGGTGCTTAAAGTACCACCGAGCTGTGTGAGCACGGTTGACCGCAATATCAGCCAAGGTAAGGGTTCAGCCATCTCACTTGGCTTGCAATGATGAGGGTGTTTTAGGAATAATCATTATCCTTGGGCTTGAGACTCCTAGGAGGACTCTGCTAAGGAGAGTAGAGTCCTACTAGGATTATGCAAAACCATCTCACTTGGTTGGTAGTGAGTAGGAGTGTAACTCCTAGGAGGACTCTGCTAAGAAGAGTAAAGTCCTACTAGGATTGTGCAAACCATCTCACTTGGTTGGTGGTGAGTAGGGTATGTGATTCCTAGAAGGACTCTTATAAGGAGAGTTGGAATCCTACTAAGATTATGCCAAGTAAAGTCTATAAAAGCTCATGACCAGACCTATGTACAGTACCCCAATTCTTACTCTAAAATACACAGAGTTTGTTGTCTATTGTTTAGTTACTGACTTAGGCATCGGAGGGATTTCTAGCACAAACTCGCCGGCTAGCTCGTATTTGTGTTTTCAGGTGGCAAAGCGACGATGTTTGAAGGAGTGTAAACTTGATCAACAGGATTATACGAGAAGATTATTTCTGTGCTCGTACAATTGGCACCGTCTGTGGAAATTATACATAGAACAAAACCTTTTGATCGAGTTTTCCTCTCTAATTGAAATCAATGGCGCATAACGAAGATTTTCCGCAATCTGCTATAGATGGGCAAACCCCGGAAAGGGGTGGGAGGCACGAAGGTTTACCTTATATCCCACCCATAGTGGAATTAGATCCCCAGTGAAGGAATCTGCGGAGAGAAGCAGGAGAAAGATGGGGCTCAAGTCCACAACGCTCTCAAAGCCCTAATAGATAGAGGCGGAAGATGGATCCTCAGGTTCTCGAAGATCGTGTAAGGGAGCAAGACGAAGTAATAAGAAGAATGGCGGCTGACATAGAGTCTATGAAAAGCCAGATAAAAGGCAAAAGGGTGGCAGCAAAAGAGGGGCGTAAAGGCAACGCACACTCTTGCCACTCAGAAGATCGTGACAGACAAGTCACGTCATCACAAATTGAAAGTAGAAACCTCAGGTCGGGCGATACACAATCAAAAACTTCCAGGACATGCTACTCCAGGCCTGAGAGAATGAGGACTGAAAGGACTCGAAGAAGAGAAGACACTCAGGCTCGCGACCCCCGTAGAGTCTTCGCACTACAACGATTGGCTTCTAGAACACATAGGAGTGTCGAGGTTTGAATTCCAGAGCCACGTCTTGCCTATGAACCAGCAGACAAAGCGTTAGCAAGGTTGCAGAGCACACCGTTCATTCCGACAATAGAGAACGCACCATTACCCTCAGGCTTCCACCAGCTCAAATTCACTACTTATGAGGGGAAGTCGGACCCCTACATACACTTGAGACACTTTTACCAGGTTATGGCCGTGTATAGGCGAAACGAGACTCTAATGTGTATCATGTTTCCTTTCAGCCTTGGTGACCTGGGTTTAACGTGGTTTGAAAGGTTGCCAGAAGGTAGCACAACTTCGTGGGTGCAACTAGCGGAGGCATTTGTGACCAGATTCAGAACGAACACCAAGACACCAGTGGAGATTGACTAGCTTCTCTCCATAGACATGAATGAGAAAGAAACATTGAGGTCTTACAATAACCGGTATTGAGAGACTTTTAATTAGATTGGAGATTGCCCTACAAACCTAGCTATCGCACAGTACAAACAAGGTTTGTCGGCTGGCAATAAGTTGAGGGATTCAATGACAATGACGCCGCCCCTTACTATGGAAGCCCTAATGGAGAGAGTGCACTAACACATTTGAGTAGAGGAAGATGGGGCGCGCACCAAGGCAAAGTCCGGTGTAACAGTGATACTAGACAAAAAGCCTTTGGCGAGAGTTAACACGGTTGATAAGTAGGATTGATCGCGCAAAAGTCTTTGCCCAACTGGGGGCAAAGTGGGTTGGTAGGTTTGACCAACTCTTTCTAAATAAGTTTTTGCCCGACTGAGGGGCAACAAAAAGGTTGGAAGGTTTGACCAACACTTTTTTCATTTCTAAGTCGAAATAAGGATCTAGGCTGCAGGAAGTTGGCAAGTATGACCAACATTTAGCTCTCTTCAGCCGAGATAAAGATCTAGACTGAAGAAGGTTGGCAGGAATAACCAACATTTAGCTCTCCTAAGCCGAGATAAGGATCTAGGCTGCAGGAAGTTGGCAGGTATGACCAACAAAACTTTTGCACTCTTTGGCTGGGATGACAGTTACCTCGGCCAAAATAGGTTGGCAGGTTTGACCAACAAGTTTTTTGGATTCTTCAGTCGAGATGCGTATCTCGGCCAAAGAAGGTTGGCAGGATCAGGTAAGGCCAAGCTAATTAGTTTGGCTAGGCATGCGGTCGGAATAATGCAAAACATTGAAAAAAAATACAATAACCGAGCAAAGAGATCGAAATTATTAATTAGAAGATGATTACAAAATGTGGGACATATAGCCCGGTTACACTAAAAGAACGCCTGCTCATATGATTGCGAACTCGAAGGATATAAATATTGAAGGCAAAAAGGCGGGGCTGTTCAAAATTTTGAAAGTACATGACGGTTGTAACAAGAGAACGAGGATAATGGGAGTACGCCACGTATATTGGGAATGACAGCGTGCCAGATTAGTGGAAGAACAAGTTGAGCAACTGACAAGGCTTATTGGGGCCAAACGAGCTATGAAACCAAATAACTTTTTAGCTCGGCAGAGTGGAGCATTCTTAGCTCGACTGGAGGAAAAATAATCCCAATCATGCTACGCAGATGGAATTAAGGGGCAATTGAGAGGGTAATTTGTAAACAAATTGGGCCGAGCTAGGAAGAGTCTTCTTTGGGAGTTGGGTCGCGTAATGGGCCGAGATAAGGGCTGGTGTAACTCGGTCTTAGGCCAAGAAGATATCTCATATTTCGGGTTTGGGCCGAACTATGGGCCGAGGTAATTATTTATGTAGCACAATCCTTGATCCTCTAAACATCGGGTCGGTCAGAGATGGGCTACCAGTGACCTGACCTAGCTATCCTGGACCGAGGTATCAGTAGAGGGAGAACCGAGCTAAAGGATAACTCTGCAGGGCGTCATCTCAGAGTTAAGACTGACAGTGGTGCTTAAAGTATCACCGAGTTGTGTGAGCACGGTTGACCGCAATGTCAGCCGAGGTAAGGGTTCAGCCATCTCACTTGGCTTGCAGTGATGAGGGTGTTTTAGGGATAATCATTATCCTTGGGCTTGAGACTCCTAGGAAGACTCTGCTAAGGAGAGTAGAGTCCTACTAGGATTATGCAAAACCATCTCACTTGGTTGGTAGTGAGTAGGAGTGTGACTCCTATGAGGACTCTGCTAAGGAGAGTAAGGTCCTACTAGGATTGTGCAAACCATCTCACTTGGTTGGTAGTGAGTAGGGTGTCTGATTCCTAGAAGGACTCTTATAAGGAGAGTTGGAATCCTACTAGGATTGTGCCAAGTAAAATCTATAAAAGCTCATGACCAGACCTATGTACAGGCATCTCAATTCTTACTCTAGAATGCACAAAGTTTATTGTCTATTGTCTAGTTGCTGACTTAAGCATCGAAGGGGTTTTCGGCACAAACCCGCCGGCTAGCTCGCATTTGTGTTTTCAGGTGACAAAGCAACGATGTTTGGAAGAGTGCAAACTTGATCAATAGGATTATACGAGAAGATTATTTCTATACTCGTACATTACTAATCAAAATATGCCTTCTAATTTAGATCTGGATTGGAGGAATCCAAACTCCAAATTAAAATTTCATTATAGAGTATACTTGTAATATCATGCAATCAAACATAAAGATCTCCAAGAAGAAAAATAAAAGAAATCATTTCACTCATGAAATTTTAAGAAAATTGTAAATATAAAAATACAAAAACTCACTCTATTTGATTTGTAATTTTTAAAAACAATTTTTTGAATTTTTAATCTTCATTTTTAAAATTTTACTTCGTTTAGGTATACGTAAAAATTATATAAAATATTTTTAAAAATTCATTGAATATAAGAAATATATATAATATATTCCGAAAGTTAGCATTCCACCAAGTCTCCTGAAGAAAATTCGAGAACCATGGAAAAAGTGTTTGATTGTACGCCTATTGGGGAAATCCATCGGTTACAAATTATTTATGATCAAAATGACCAAGATGTGGGGACTACAAGCTGATTTTGAAGCCTTGGATATTGGTCATGGATTCTTCATTGTCAAATTTGATATGGCTGATGATTATAACAAGGTGTACACTAGGGGACCGTGGGTTGTCATGGATCATTATGTCACAGTGAGGAAATGGCAACAAGACTTTAAGTCAGATGAAGCAGAGGAGGATACCACTGCGATTTGGGTGCGGTTCCCTAACCTCCCGATCAAGTATTATAATGAGAAGGTCCTCTACCATATTGCCAAAGTGCTGGGTGCTCCCTTAAAAATTGATATCGACACTGCTATGGCTGCGATAGGAAAATATGCAAGAGTTTGCATAGAAATGGATCTTAGATAACCATTAATTCATCACTTCTCTATAGGTAACCACATTTATAGAGTTGAATATGAGCATTTGCACTCACTGTGTTTTTTATGCGGCAGGTTTGGGCATTAGAGGGAAGCATGCAGTGACAGAATCATCCCGGTGCCGGAGAGGACTGAGCAACCATTGAATAGAGATGTACATCAGATGACTGCAGCTCACCAAGCTACCAGGCCAAGCCCCAGGGAAGAGGAAATGACAGACCTAAACTCAGGGAATTTTGGCCCTTAGATGATGGTTTAGAATCAGAGAAGGAAAAATAGAGGCCCAATGGGAGCTAAGCCAGCGGCCCAAAAGAGTAATAGGTTTGCAGTGCTCAATGAGGAGGGGGGAAAAGATGGAGCTAAAGCCCATTTAGGCAAGGAGAAAGGTAAAGGACATGCCCTTGGATATGTGGGCTCAACAAGCAATCAGGTTCATCAGACTAAGGCAATAGCTAAGAGTAAAGTGAATTCTAGCACTGAATTGACTAAAAAGCAAGTAGGTGAGGCAGGCAGACTGAGGAAGAAAGACTTCTCTGACAGGAGGATACGAGATCAAACAACAGAAAATGGGGAAAGGTGAGATATCTAATCTGCAGAGCGCCATCACCCTACCAGCTATTACTTCTCACCAGGCCATTGTTCAACTAGTCAATCCAAATAAGGAGTGGGTAAGCACAGGGAATAGGGTGGAAATCTCAAAACCCAAGTCCAGAATCCCTCCGGACAAATATGGAGGAGGCCAGAGAGAACCACCCGACCGAGGTGCACAACCTGGAGCAGAGCAGAATGATGGTGAGTATGTCCCTAGGGAACGAAGTGTTTCACCTCATCACCTCCGTATGGTGGAACGAGGAAGTAAAGCTAAGGGTAATGCCTTGGAGGCAAATAGCAGCGAAACAAGACTTGCATTATCTCTCAATGATACCTCTCAAGTCAATGGAAGCGAATCACAAAGCCATACAGGGCTATCTGGGAATTGACAACCAGGAGCCCCTACCTGATAAAGAAATTCCATCAATGGACTTGCTCATTTGGAATTGTAGAGGAGCCGGCAACCACAGATTCAAACGGAATCTGAGGGAATTAGTTCAAATTCACCGACCAGAACTGATGGTGCTTATGGAAACTAAAGTAGAATTCAAAGAAATGAGAATGTTTTTCAATTGTATGGGCTTCACAGCCTCAAGCCATGTGGATCCTATCGGTCGAAGTGGTGGAATCTGGTTGCTTTGGAACCCTAATGTTGTTAATGTTAGGGTGGCAGAAGCTAGCTCGTAACAAATTACAGTGACCATCTCTAGGCAAGACTACCCCGACTGGTTGTTATTAGCTGTCTATGTGTAACAACCCCCATACTGTTCATTGATTAATGACCGATTGATTACCGATAATCACCGATTACTGTTAAACGGAACTGATAATGACTGATAACTGACTGATAATTGAACTGATTAAAAGTACTGAACTGACTGACTGAAATTGGAAACCGAATTGATTGAGTATATGTTAGTTAAATTGCATTCTATCTGTTTGATTGTATGATTGTCTGTTCATGCTTATATGTTTAAACTGCTAATTGAAGGCCTTATCGGCGGCCGAATTGGAAATTGATTAATGTTTTAGGACCCTCATAATTAATGTGATTTTATGGCATAATTATCTGAAATTTGATTAGGTATGATTAAATTAGATTAAATAATGAGTTAATTGCAGAGTTGACTTATTTACCGTTTCGCCACTTAGTGGCCACCACTTCACACCTCTTGAGCCTTATTACACTCCACGTGCTTGATCAAAACAAACTTTTCTTCTCCCATTCTTGCACTCAACCGACCCAAGAGGAGAGTTAGAGAGAGAGAGAATTGTTCTTGTTGATTTGGCTTGAATTGCTTGGAATTGAAGTGTAGATTGATAAATTGAACCTCTAGACTTGCATTCGAGGAACCTAGGTATGAATTTCAACCTTTTGAATTGTTCTTAAGCTAGTTCTTGCATGATTCATGCTTCATTGTAGAACTAAGTCATGTTTTGGTTCATTGTTGTTGAATTGGAGCTCAATCCTTGCATGCATGGTTGTATCATCGATGTTGAGTTGTTTCATGGCAAAATGTTACATGCATGTTCACATTTATGTTTAAGCCCATGATTTCATCATGTTTTGGAAACAATTGACTCCTTGGAGCATCAAATTGAAGCTTTGATTTGGTTTAAATCCTTGCATGTTTGCATGTTCTTCATGTTCCTGAAAAATTATTTGAAATTGAGTTTGAATTAAACACCCTTGGGCTTTGATCTCTCAAATTGAGCTTTAAAACATGTTATTCTATGTGTTTATAAACGTTTTCCAGAAAATGAGCCCAAGAGGATCGGTTTTGAGGCATTTTAACTTGAGTTTGAGCTTTGAGGTGCAATCTGGGTTTCCCAGATTTTGCACTCCCGCTCGAGCGTAGATAGTGGCGCTCGAGCAGAGAATCCGAGCATTCAGCATTTCTCTGCACTGTTTACATTCCGCTCGAGCGGAGATTTCACCCATCCAGTACTTTTACAGTACGCTCGAGCGGGAAAGTTTACGCTCGAGCGTGTACCTTTGTTGCATGACCGCTCGAGCGGGGAAAACTGCGCTCGAGCGGGACTCTGTTTTTCTGAAAATGCTTTTAAATGTACATCTTTGCATCCTCATCCCATTCTAGGCATTCTTAGGCCTAGTTTAAGACATTTTAATGAAGATATAGATGTAGAACACACCAAGGCAAATTAGGGTTTAAGTTATGTTATTCCCAACCGTGTAGCTTAGTGTGTTCAATCTGTTAACTGTGTAGGGTTGGCGACTGGGGAGACACGCTCTAGCTTACTGTAGCCCAAACTCTGTGAGTAACGATTGTGTAAAGATATGTTCACAAATGATTATCTTCTGAACAACTGAACTGTACTGTTTTCTGAACTGATTTCTGTTAATTGAATGAATGTATGTCCTATATTCTGAACTGTATTGTGGCATCCTTAGCACCTACTGTTTACTGTTACTGCGACAGAATTCTCTGTCGGTTCCCTCGTGGAGCCACTACTGTTTACTGACTGATGGCCATCATTACTGCTCGATCTTTTAAGACCTACTGTTACTGTTATGCTAATGGATGTACCACATA
This sequence comes from Camellia sinensis, assembly GCF_004153795.1. Taxonomy (NCBI): domain Eukaryota; kingdom Viridiplantae; phylum Streptophyta; class Magnoliopsida; order Ericales; family Theaceae; genus Camellia; species Camellia sinensis. The sequence goes on from NW_021025702.1 coordinate 1,330,270, forward strand.
TGACTGTTTACTGTACTGAACAACTGAAATACTGATTGAACTGAACTGTTTTCACTACTGTAAGGACATTCATTCTAAACCCCTTTACGCTTTATGTTATTCACTGGGCTTTAGCTCACTGCTCATATATATATGTAGGTGTACAGACACCAGATCGCAGCTAGAGGCGTCAGGGTAACTCCAGTTTTGTCAAGCCAGCCTTTGTGCCTCACTGCGAGGTTCCGAGCCTAACGTGTTAGGGCTTAGGGGTGTTTTACAATCCCCCTCTTCTGTACTGTTTCACTGTTTTGTATAGACAGAATGTTTTCTGTACTGTTTTGTAGGGTTGAGTCCCTAGTCTGAATGATTGTAAATACTGTGCACACTGTTATGTACTATTTATGTATAATGCATGAAAAATCTTTTTGGCATACAGACTGTCACAGCTCATTGGGCATTATTTATTTACTGTATTGGCTTCCGCCAGGCCCTGTACTCTGTTTTACTGCATTACTGTTCTGCAGGCCTTCGGTAATCTCAGATTACTGGCCGGTTACGATGCTAAACCCATAGGGCCGGGTTTGGGTCGTGACACTATGCCAGCCCAAGTAGTGTCAAGAGAGATGAGCTTTGGGAGCAGATGGAGGCCATTGCTCAGTACACAACTGACCCCTGGTTAGTTGCTGGAGATTTTAATGATTTTACCTCCCCTAATGACAAGAGAAGCTTCCATGGTAGGAGCCACCAGAATTTAAGCCAAGACCAGAGGAGGAATAGTAAGTTCAATGACAGAATTAACAACTGCAAGCTGATGGATCTGGGGTGTGCAGGACCAAGATTGACCTGGTCCAATAATAGGAAAGGCTGGGCCAACACTATGGTAAGATTGGATAGGGCTCTGTGCAACACCGAATGGAGAACTACCTTTCCGGATGGAGCTGTGAGAAACCTCCCTCGCACATACTCTGATCGCTCACCCATGATGATGTTCACTCAAGGTAAGTCACCATTCCTTTCTATTTGTAAACCTTTTAAATTTTTGGCTGCCTGGATCACCCATAAGGATTTTAAGAATGTGGTGGATGTGTGCTGGGGTAAAACCCACACCTCTTTGTGCTCTAAGTTACAAACACTTAGCCATGAGGCTAGTGTCTGGAACAAGGAGGTCTTTGGGAATATTTTTCGTAGGAAGAGGTGGTTATTGGGACGTATTGAGGGCATACAAGCTTCTCAAACCATCAATTACTCCCATAACCTCCATAACCTGGAGCAGGAATTGGTTGACCAGTATAATACTATTTTATATCAAGATGAACTCTTGTGGTTCCAAAAAGCTCGAGCTAATTGGATCACTCAGGGAGAGAGGAATACTAAGTATTTCCACCTTACTACCCTCAATAAAAGGAGGAGACGAACAATTGAGATGCTTAGAGCTGACAATGGTTATTGGGTTGACCAAGTGGACCAACTCAAAAACCTCGTCAATTCTTACTTTGTTAACCTTTTCAGTGACCCTCAAACTGTCTCTCTTGCTCAATGGTCCAACTTGGTGGATTGTAAACTCAACCATGAGGACAACTTGGACCTCACTAGGCCTTTATCCGATGGTGAGATTTTGAAGGTTGTGAAACACATAAATGCCTTTAAAGCCCCTGGGCGGGATGGGTTTCAAGCTTTGTTCTACCACACCTATTGGGACATTATTGATCCTGATGTCTGTGAATTTGTTAAAAACTGCTTTGCTGAAAAACAAATTCCCCCTGAGGTTAATAAAACTTTGATTGCTCTTATTCCAAAATCTGAAAACCCTGAGAGCATCAAGCATTTTAGACCTATAAGCCTCTGTAATGTGTCTTATAAAATTGTCTCTAAGATTATTGTGAGTAGAATTAGACCTTTTTTAAGCAAAATTGTGAGACTTAACCAAAGTAGTTTCATCCCTGACCATAATACTTGCGATAACATTATTATTTCTCAAGAGATCATTCATTCCTTGGGTCATAAGCGAGGCAAGAAAGGGGGCATGATTTTTAAAATTGATTTGGAAAAAGCTTATGATAATATTTCTTGGGAAAAACTTTGATTGCTCTTATTCCAAAATCTGAAAACCCTGAGAGCATCAAGCATTTTAGACCTATAAGCCTCTGTAATGTGTCTTATAAAATTGTCTCTAAGATTATCGTGAGCAGAATTAGACCTTTTTTAAGCAAAATTGTGAGACCTAACCAAAGTAGTTTCATCCCTGGCCGTAATACTTGCGATAACATTATTATTTCTCAAGAGATCATTCATTCCTTGGGTTATAAGCGAGGCAAGAAAGGGGGCATGATTTTTAAAATTGATTTGGAAAAAGCTTATGATAATATTTCTTGGGATTTTTTAAAACAAACTTTGCTAGAATTTAATTTTGACAAAAACTTGGTTGATCTTATTATGAGTTGTGTCACTAGTGTCAGTACTGCTATTATCTGGAATGGTGCACCTCTGGAGGAATTCAAACCTCAAAGGGGCTTGAGGCAGGGAGATCCTCTATCTCCCTACTTATTTGTTCTATGCATGGAGCGTCTCTCTAATATGATTAGCCTCAAAGCTAATAACAAACAGTGGCAAGGCATTGAGGCTAGTAGAGGAGATCCTAATATCACACACTTGTTCTTTGCTGATGACCTCATGCTATTTGGCCAAGCTACGATGGCTACTTGTAGTACTATCATGAGAGTGTTGGAGGAATTTTGTGATATTTCTGGGCTGAGAATTAACCTTAGTAAGTCCAAACTTTATGTTTCTCCTAATCTTGACAGGAGGAAAGCTAGAGATTTGAGCTCTAAGTGTGGTATTTTGTTAACCAATGATTTGGGGAAATATTTAGGTGTTCCCCTAATTCATGGTAGAGTTAACAGACGTCACTTTAATGATATTATCGAGAGAATGCAGAAGAGACTTGCTGGTTGGAAAACTAGTGTGTTATCCATGGCTGGTCGAGCAACACTGATTAAATCAGTGAGTGCTGCCATCCCCTCTTATACCATGCAAACTATGAGTATCTCCAAGAAAGTTAGCAATGTTATTGATAAGCTTAATAGGGACTTTCTTTGGGGTGACACCTTGGATAAGAGAAAAGTCCATCTGGTTAAGTGGGATGTTGTGTGTAAAGTGAAAAAACAAGGGGGACTGGGAATCAAAAAGGCCAGGGACCAAAACTTAGCCTTGCTTACCAAGTTGGGCTGGAGTCTGGTTAGCAATAAGGCAAGTTTGTGGTGTGAGGTACTTAGAAACAAGTACTTAAAAAACACACCTCTTCAAGGGTGGAACAAAAAAAGGAAAGCATCTCATCTCTGGAGAGGGATAATGAGTACCAAAAACACTCCGGAAAGGGGTGAAATGGAAAATAGGGGATGGTGCATCTGTGGATGCATAGAAGGACTGGTGGTGTGGTGATAAACCATTTGAGGATATTGTCCTACAACAGAACCTGACTATGCATAACAATGAGCTAAGTGGTTTACCTGTGAAAGACTTGATAAGGGAGGATGGTAATTGGGATGAGAGTGGGATTAAAATTCTCTTCCCAGCTCCCATCTCTGAGCTTATTCTGGGTCAGTCATGTCCCAATGTTTCTGATATGGATAATCCTTTGTGGAAAGGCACACCTGATGGTGCTTTCTCTGTCTCATCTGTGTATTTGTCTCTCTAAGGCACAGATGAAATAGAGAAAGACTGGAATTGGTTATGGAAACTCAGACTTCCTCAGAAATTGAAGACTTTCCTATGGACTGTGTTCCATAGAAAGTTGCTTACCAACTATATGAGGGTGAAAAGGGGCCTTACTAATGATTCCACCTGTCCTTCCTGCAGTGGAATTGAGGACCTTAATCACCTTTTCAGGGAGTGTTATAAGGCTAAGGATGTGTGGATTAAACTCTTTGATAAAACTTGGTTTTTCAGTCTCACAAGAAAACCTTGGGTTGATTGGCTCAAGTGTAATTCTAGAAACACTAAACATTTTTCTGGAGACATCTCTTGGTATACTATCTTCACAGGGGCCCTTTGGAAAATCTGGAAAAATAGAAACCATGTTGTGTTTGAGAACAAAAATACTAATACCCAAGAGAGCCTCAAGTTCATTTTTGAGTACTCTAGAGAGATCAACCAACCTTTTCTTAATTTAATCATTTTGCCTAGGAAAGCCTATAGACTGATTCAGTGGGTATTACCAATTGCAGGGCAAATCAAGATGAATATTGATGGCTGTAGGCGAGTTGGAGGAGAATGAGGATTTGGTGGACTGCTTAGAGATGAGCGAGGAGCTTAGGTGTGTGGCTTCTATGGGAAAATGCAGATGGGAACCAGTCTCGAAGCTGAGCTTTGGGCATTGTATAAAGGACTGACTGTTCTTCTTCAAAAGGGCATTAATAATGTGCTAATCGAAACGGATGCAGCCCAGGTGGTGCAGCTGATGAAGGATCCAATTGCCAGCAACTGCCCTTTCAAAAATTTGGTGGAAGATGCCAAGATACTCTTCAATGGCTGCGAGTGCACCATCCAGCATATCTGGAAACAAGGGAACCTGTGTGCGGACGCCTTAGCCAAGCTAGGTGCAGATCAACCAGAGGAAATGCTGGTGGTGAATGAACCACCAGCTGAGCTGCGGAGCTATCTATTGGCAGACCTGTTAGGAATTCCAAGGGAAAGGGCCTAGCCTTTCCTCTGCTTCCTTCTTTCTTTCCGATGTAACCAAAAAAAATAAACCATTGTCATTGTTTCTTAATGAAAACAAAACAAACTAAATAAAAGAAGAACAAATAAAAGATTAAAATAAGTCATCATGGTTGCCAAAATTATCATAATTATTGCCACAATCAACATTAATCATTGCCGCAGCATTATCATCACCACCACCACCACCACCACCATCCACGGTTCCATCCAAGTCCTCAATGTCTTCATCAATAGTAGTATCTTCAAAGTTGTGATCAAAATCCCTTCGAGCATCTATGTTTTGATCCATAGTATCATCATCACTTACTTCATGAACTTCATTATGTTCTTTACCAATATGATCACGACCTAAGTTGGAGTAAACAAAAAAATTAAAAGTAAAATTAAAATTATAATTTCTAATTAAAACTAAAAGATGTGTACATAAAATTACAAACTTGTTCCAAATTCCTTGCAAGGGCTTTCATTTCGATCTAAAATCTAATCACGTAATATCTTAGGATTAACTAATATTTTTTCCTTTCCAAATGCCATATGGGCTGAAAATGTTGTAAGCACTGCTTTAGTGTTTTTTTTTTTTTTTAATATGTATTTCAAGTTAATTTTGTTACTTATTTAGTTTTTTTTTAAGAACTTTATTTAAAATATGAATTGTATCTTGTAATTTTATAAATTACAAATACTTCAATGTTGTAACTTTTTATTTAATGAAATTTACCACAAAAAAAAAAAACAAGAAATTTCTAACTATTTTACTATTCAACAATAAAATGAGTTATTTGTTATGCAATTAAAGACTTGAAGGGATGTGATGTTATTTTTCAAACTATAGGGATAATTCATATTTAAAGCAAACGGTGTATTTATAATTGGAGAAATTAGTATTTAGTATAATTTTTTTAAAATAATACAGATAAATGACAAACTTTATAATTATTAAAATTACAAATTTTTTCATATATGTGTAATTATTTTGTGGAACACCCACTGGATTGTAAATTCTCCTTTGTAATTTACCCTAGTATTTGTTATTTTTTTTTATATAGAAATTGTGTAACTATATTAAATTATATTAGCTAACTTTTTAAAAATATTTATTAACAAAACTCTTTATTTAAATTAAAATATAATGTATTTAATGTTAATTATATTCTATCGTAACTCTAAAGATTCAAACTAAAAAAAAAAAAAAAAAACTGTGATAAATTACAATTTCATATAATTATTATCATAACAAAAATCACATGGTGATGTGTTTTAAATTATGATACAATGTACTTAAAAATATGATTCAGTAATCCTAACACCAAAAATGTATAATTCACTAAGTTACAAATTAATATAATTATTATCTTAACATGGTATGGTTTCATTTTAAAATTTTTTAAAAAGTATATAAGTAATGTTAAGTATCATGAAAGAAAGATAATGAAATGTTTCATAAAAAAATTTCATCATTTGATTAGTGTGTGGTGTTTTATTGTGTGTTTAATTCAAGAGTAGAGAATTTTCATGAAATTTTTCATGATACCTAAACATTACTCAAAATATATATATAAAAACTAATTTGATAAAAAATTGAAAACATAAAAAATGTTCATTGTTGTTATATTTTTTTTTCCCCTTTTTAGGAGATAAATAGTTTTTTATAATTTATTTTCACCAAATTAATTAATTTTTCATTTAAAAAAACCATATATGTATTGTTTGTTTTGGAAACCAAACAAAATAAACAATAAGTTTTTATTTTAAAAAATAACATAAAAAATATTCAATTCGATTATATAATTATTGATATCTGATTAATAAACGGTACAGATCATAAAAATAAGCCCATAATGCACCTCAAATTGAGACACAACAGTTTTTTCTCTCCTTTTCAAGAAATTATTCATTGCCTCAGAAATATTGTTTTAAATTATTTATTTTTAGACAAGTATCTAATTATCTCTCCAAATAAGATAAAATTTTTAGGCAAGTGTCCAATTATCTCCTCAAATGAGACAAACAAGTAATGGGATTCACTGTTTCAACCAATAATACTTGGGATACCATTTAAATGACATATCTATTTAACTGAAATATATATATATATATATATATATCAAATCATCTAAAACTCCAAAACTATTTTTAAAACATACAAACAAACAAATTTTCATTTTTTCTAAAGTCTATCTAAAAAATTATTTTTGAAATAATATCTCAAAACACAAATTAAAACAATCCTAACTCTCTCACGTAGCACCATAGACCATTTATTTTGGGGTAAATTACACTTCCTCCCTTTATGTTTGACCATTTTTTTATTTTGACTCTTGAAATTTATTTTTTTTACTTTAACCTTTATATTTTAAGTTTTTCTCACTTATATTCTTAAAATTAATTTATATTATAATCACGTGACATAAAAATATTTTATTTATAGGGTGGTGTGGGATGATCTAAATAAGTATATTTTTTGACTTTTTATAAAATATGGCTTGAGTTTGAAGTGATGTGGTAGAGAAGTGATGTGACTTAAATAAGATGATGTGACTTAAATAAGATTATATGACTTTTTGACTTTTTGACTTTTTTTGAAGATGCCAAACCAAGCCACTCGCACCTCTAACATAAACTTAAACTCTAATATAATTATATATTTTTTATATTATGTGACAATTATTGTATCATTTTTTGTCTAATTTTGAACAATAGTTAGCTTTAGATGTACAATGGGAAAAACTTAAACCATGAAAGATTAAAGTGAAAAATAAATAAATTTTAAGAGCCAAAGTGAAAAAGTAGTCAAATATAATGATGATCAAATAAGTGAAAAAGTAGTCAAATATAATGATGATCAAATGTAATTTATCTTTTATTTTTTTGTATTAAAACATTAAATTAAATAGGTTATAATTATTTAGTTAATTTAATTTTTTTAATAAATAATTATAAAAATATTTTATAAAATAAATAGTTCAAATTAGCAAAACACAAAATATAATGAATCTTACTTAAGAGGGTAATTTGTAAACAAATTAGGCCAAGCTAGGAAGAGTCTTCTTCGGGAGTTGGGCCGAGATAAGGGCTGGCGTAGCTCTGTCTTAGGCCAAGAAGACATCTCATATTTCGGGTTTGGGCCAAACTATAGGCTGAGGTAATTATTTATGTAGCACGGTCCTTGATCATCTAAACATCGGGTCAGTCAGAGATGGGCTACCAGTGACCTGACTTAGCTATCCTGGACCGAGGTATCAGTGGAGGGAGAACCGAGCTAAAGGATAGCTCTGCAGGGCATCATCTCAGAGTCAAGACTGACAGTGGTGCTTAAAGTATCACCGAGCTGTGTGAGCATGGTTGACCGCAATGTCAGTCGAGGTAAGGGTTCAGCCATCTCACTTGGCTTGCAGTGATGAGGGTGTTTTACGGATAATCATTATCCATGGGCTTGAGACTCCTAGAAGGACTCTGCTAAGGAGAGTAGAGTCCTGCTAGGATTATGCAAAACCATCTCACTTGGTTGGTAATGAGTAGGAGTGTAACTCCTAAGAGGACTTTGCTGAGAAGAGTAAAGTCCTACTAGGATTGTGCAAACCATCTCACTTGGTTGGTAGTGAGTAGGGTGTGTGATTCCTAGAATGACTTTTATAAGGAGAGTTGGAATCCTACTAGGATTATGCAAAGTAAAGTCTATAAAAGCTCATGACCAGACCTATGTACAGGTATCACAATTCTTACTCTAGAATACACAGAGTTTATTGTCTATTGTCTAGTTGCTGACTTAGGCATCAGAGGGGTTTTAGGCACAAACTCGCCGGCTAGCTCGTGTTTGTGTTTTCAGGTGGCAAAGCAACGATGTTTGGAGGAGTGCAAACTTGATCAATAGAATTATACAAGAAGATTATTTCTGTGCTCATACAATTGGCGCCGTCTATGGGAATTACACATAGAACAAAACTTTTTGATCGAGTTTTCCTCTCTAGTTGAAATCAATGGCGCATAACGAAGATTTTTCGCAATCTGCTATAGATGGGCAAACCTCGGAAGGGGGTAGGAGGCGCGAAGGTTTACCTTCTATCCCACCCATGGCGGAATTAGATCCCCAACGAAGGAATCCGCGGAGAGAATCGAGAGAAAGACGGGGCTCAAGTCCACATCGCTCTTAAAGCCCTGATAGACAGAGGCGGAAGATGGATCCTCAGGTTCTCGAAGATCGCGTAAGGGAGCAAGACGAAGTAATAAGAAGAATGGTGGTTGACATACAGTCTATGAAGAGCCAAATAAAAGGCAAAGGGGTGGCAGTAAAAGAGCGGCGCAAAGGCAACACATACTCTTGCCACTCAGAAGATCGTGACAGACAAGTCACACCATCACAAACTAAAAGTAGAAACCTCAGGTCGGGCGATACATAATCAAAGACTTCCAAGACACGCTACTCCAGGCCTGAGAGAATGAGGACTGAAAAGGCTCAAAAGAGAGAAGACACTCAGGCTCGCGACCCCCGCAGAGTCTCTGCACTACAACGATTGGCTCCTAGAACACATGGGAGTGTCGAGGTTGAAATTCCAGAGCCACGTCTTGCCTATGAACCAGCAGACAAAGCATTAGCAAGGTTGCAGAGCTCACTGTTCATTCCGACAATAGAGAACGCATCATTATCCTCAGGCTTCCACCAGACCAAATTCACTACTTATGAGGCGAAGTCGGACCCCTACATACACTTGAGCCACTTTTACCAGGTTATGGCCGTGTATCAGCGAAATGAGGCTCTAATGTATATCATGTTTCCTTCTAGCCTTGGTGACCTGGGTTTAACGTAGTTTGAAAGGTTGCCAGAAGGTAACATAGCTTCGTGAGCGCAACTAACGGAGGCATTTGTGACCAGATTCAAAACGAACACCAAGACACCAGTGGAGATTGACCAGCTTCTCTCCATAGACATGAACGAGAAAGAAGCATTGAGATCTTACAATAATCGGTATTGGGAGACTTTTAATTAGATTGGAGATTGCCCTACAAACCTAACTATCGCACAGTACAAACGAGGTTTGCCGGCTAGCAATAAGTTGAGGGATTCAATGACAATGGCGTCACCCCTTACTATGGAAGTCCTAATGAAGAGAGTGCACCAACACATCCAGGTAAAGGAAGATGGGGCGCGCACCAAGGTGGAGTCTGGCACAACAGTGATACCAGACAAAAAGCCTTTAGCCAGAGTTAACACAGTTGACAAGTAGGACTGACCGCGCAAAAGTCTTTGCCCAACTGGGGGCAAAGTGGGTTGGCAGGTTTGACTAACTTTTTCTAAATAAGCCTTTGCCCAATTGGGGGGCAACAAAAAAGGTTGGAAGGTTTGACCAACACTTTTTTCATTCCTAAGCCGAGATAAGGATCTAGGCTGCAGGAAGTTGGCAGGTATGACCAACATTTAGCTCTCTTTAGCCGAGATAAGGATCTAAACTGAAGAAGGTTGGCAGGAATAACCAACATTTAGCTCTCCTAAACCGAGATAAGGATCTAGGCTGTAGGAAGTTGGCAGGTATGACCAACATTTAGCTCTCTTCAGTCGAGATAAGGATCTAGGCTGAAGAAGGTTGGCAGGAATAACCAACATTTAGCTCTCCTAAGCCGAGATAAGGATCTAGACTGAAGAAAGTTGGCAGGTATGACCAACAAAACTTTTGCACTCTTTGGCCGGGAGGACAATTACCTCGGCCAAAGTAGGTTGGCATGTTTGACCAACAAGTTTTTTGGATTCTTCAACTGAGATGCGTATCTCGACCAAAGAAGGTTGGCAGGATCAGGTAAGGCCAAGCTAATTAGTCTGGCTAGGTTGGCGGTCGGAATAATGTAAAACATTGAAAAAAAAACACAATAACCGAGCAAAGAGATCAAAATTTTTCATTAATTGGAAAATGATTACAAAAGGTGTGGCATATAGCCCGGTTACACTAAAAGAACGCCTTCTCATATGATTGCGAACTCGAAGGATATAAATATTGAAGGCAAAAAAGCAGAGCTGTTCAAAATTTTGAAAGTACATGACGATTGTAACAAGAGAACGAGAATAATAGGGGTATGCCACGTATCTTGGGAATGACGTCGTGCCAAATTAGTGGAAGAACATGTTGAGCAACTGACAAGGCTTATTGGGGGCGAACGAGCTATGAAACCGAACAACTTTTTATCTCGGCAGAGTGGGCCGTTCTTAGCTCGGCTGGAGGAAAAATAATCCCAATCATGCTTCGCAAATGGAATTAAGGGGCAATTGAGAGGGTAATTTGTAAACAAATTGGACCGAGCTAGGAATAGTCTTCTTTGGAAGTTGGGCCGCGTAATGGGCCGCGATAAGGGCTGGTGTAGCTCGGTCTTAGGCCAAGAAGACATCTCATATTTCGGGTTTAGACCGAACTATGGGCCGAGATAATTATTTATGTAGCACGGTCCTTGATCATCTAAACATCGGGTCGGTCAGAGATGGGCTACCAGTGACCTGACCTAGCTATCTTGGACCGAGGTATCAGTGGAGGGAGAACCGAGCTAAATGATAGCTCTGCAGGGCGTCATCTTAGAGTCAAGACTGACAATGGTGCTTAAAGTATCACCGAGCTGTGTAGGCACGGCCGACCGCAATGTCAGCCGAGGTAAGGGTTCAGCCATCTCACTTGGCTTGCAGTGATGAGGGTGTTTTAGGATAATCATTATCCTTAGGCTTGAGACTCCTAGGAGGACTCTGCCAAGGAGAATAGAGTCCTACTAGGGTTATGCAAAACCATCTCACTTGGGTAGTAATGAGTAGGAGTGTCACTCTTATGAAGACTCTACTAAGGAGAGTAAAGTCCTACTAGGATTGTGCAAACCATCTCACTTGGTTAGTAGTGAGTAGGGTGTATGATTCCTAGAAGGACTCTTATAAGGAGAGTTGGAATCCTACTAGGATTGTGCGAAGTAAAGTCTATAAAAGCTCATGACCAGACGTATGTACAGGTATCCCAATTCTTACTCTAGAATACACAGAGTTTATTGTCTATTGTCTAGTTGCTGACTTAGGCATCGGAGAGGTTTTCGGCACAAACCCGCCGACTAGCTCGCGTTTGTGTTTTCAGGTGGCAAAGCAACGATGTTTGGAGGAATGCAAACTTGATCAACAGGATTATACGAGAAGATTATTTCTGTGCTCATACATTACTAATCAAATTATGCCTTCTAATTTAGATCTGGATTGGAGGAATCCAAACTCCAAATTAAAATTTCATCATAGAGTATACTTGTAATATCATGCAATCAAACATAAAGATCTCCAAAAAGAAAAATATAAGAAATCATTTCACTCATGAAATTTTAAGAAAAATGTAAATATAAAAATACAAAAACTCACTCTATTTGATTTGTAATTTTTAAAAACAATTTTTTGAATTTTTAATCTTCATTTTTAAAATTTTACTTCATTTAGGTATACGTAAAAAAATATAAAAATTATATAAAATATTTTTAAAAATTCATTGAATATAAGAAATATATATAATATATTTTCATATGTTGTGAGCATATTGAATGATTTTTTTATTTTTTTATTTAAATTATACAAAGTAGTATTTTGCTTCATCTTCGTCGTCAATTCAACAATCCCATCATCGCGTTCTTCTTCATTCTCATATCTCTCTCTCTCTCTCTCAATTGCTAGGACTAAAACCCTAAAATCATGGGTCAGTCGATCGGCTCGTTCGAGATTACGGGGGTTTGTTGGAAACAGTGAGTGATTGAAGTCGATTGTTAATGTGATCATGGGTTTGCGAGCTATGCTGAGAAAATGGTGAAGAGTTTGCCAATTGAGTTGAGTTCTTTCCTGACTAAAAAGGGTGTTAGTGGACATGGATGTTGTGGGTGTTCCTCGCAATGTGGAAACATTAATTTAATTCGATGTTATGTTAGTTGTTTGTGTAAAATTCACAAGACCGAAGATGCCTTGAACCTGTTTGATAGAATGGGTGAGTGAGTGGGGATGTCACCTACCCAGATGAGATGAGAAAACGTTTCTTGTTCTATCTAATTAAGAGTACTGGGGAAGGAAGGAAGGAAGGAAGGAAGGAGTCGAGATGATTGATAATCAAATGAAGAAATCTGCAGGATTCGGGGAAGCACTCAATAAGAAGAATGCCTGTATCATGTATTACGGGTTTCTTAAGATTTTGTGTGGAATTGAATTTGAGAGAATTTGATCATCTATGAGTGTAGATGAAGGAGGATGTTGTAATGTAATCCTGGGATTCAAACTTATGACTTGTTTTGATGGGGAAGTTGGTTGATCTGATCACGGCCGTGTGGATTGAGTAGGGTTCCATTATACAACTTTGATCCTTTACTTTTTGTGCTTCTTCTTGTTTCGGTTTTAATGTTGGCAACACTTGAATTACAAATAAAATCCAAATTGAAGGGTAAATTTTGTTGTCTATGCATTTGCATTTGCTTTTGTTTTTGTTTTTGTTTTTGTTTTTGAATGATAGGAAATGAATGAGATAAACGGAAGCTTGAGCGAAGAGAAGGCATCAGTCCCGATCATGCGCAGGTAATTATTTAACTTCTCATAGTGATTTTTTAAGGAAAATATCTTTATATATATATATATATTTTTTTTTGCTGTGATTTTTGTAAGCATTGTGAAATTTGTGATCTTAATTGTTAAATAATAAAAGATAGAAAGGATAAGATAGATCATGAGATTCAGTTATATGTCAGTAGTTCAATATTTCAATTATGGTATAGATGCAATGTGCAAATTTATCAAGGCTGACTAAAATGTATATTTTAAATTTTTGTTGTCAGGAAAAAACATTTTCGTTGCCAAGCTAGTTAACTTTTTTTATCCCATGTTTGTTCAGCTTCTCAAGCTTGCAAATCTGTCTGAGCTCTGTTTAAGATAAGATCGTATGGAAGCTAAAATAAACTACTAGAGTGCGATGAATATACTGGGATATATATTTTTGTACTACAGACAAACCTTATAGGTAATGATACAATACAAATTAGTATGGAATTTATATTCTCTTTAATTGTTCACAAACTTGACCTTTATTTGTCTTCATATAGAACATCTTCTTTCTTCTTCTTTTTTCCTGCATCTGGCCATCGCTCCTATCCCTTGAGAAAGATGATCATTCCTTCAAAACCGCTTTGCTCAATTTCTCTTCCTGGCATAACCTAAAAAACCCGTGTTCATGATCAACAGATGAACAGCAACGTCAACAGCACCGAAGCTGCCAGTGTCAAAAATGCAATATGATTTCCTTTGGCAGAGTTTGGTAAAACTGGATAGGCGTCGGGAGGTGGAAGCTTGCATTCATCCCCATTAAAGTAAACCTTCCGAGGGAATGCCCATCCTTGCTTGAACGTAAATGTTTCCTGGTTCTTTTGAAGAAGTACCTCGGATTGGACATTTCCCAACGGTCCAGCTTCCATTAGCAGGTCATTGTAGAATTTCATGCCGTAGAACATGCCAGTGTCATCTGCATGTGGTCAACATAGTATCCAAGTACTAAGCTTTGTGTTTGGAGGTTGTTTAGTGGAAATGCAAGTAATAATAACATGTTCGAAGTCTCGGGCACTCACTTATGGATTGGTAGGGGACAAGAGGCTTGTAGTCAAAGCTGAAAACTTGAGTCACGTTGTTGAGATTGGGATGCTGCGCCACAAGAGTCCACTGCGTGTAGTTCAGTTTGTAATTAAAATTAGTGATCGCTATCTTCACTCTCCAATAATCCTTGTAGTTAAGCTTCACGTGCCAGTGCACCCTTATCGGACACATATGATGAGTGCACTGTAGCAGCGGTGTACTATCCTTTCTCGGAGTATTGATTCCTGCCATGTTCAGTCTCTTCGAGTTGCTCCTGTTCGTCCAGAGCCAAAGAGCATATATTAGCCACTACTATACAGATTTATATGCATGAAAGTTGAAAAGAAGGATTACATGATGCAGTTTTTTTTGCTTTGGCAACCGCAAGAACATGTCGGACAAGGTGTGATTGTCTTGTTGTAGAAAGATGAGAAAGATACACAACAGCTCGGGTTTTTGGAAGCCAGAAATTGCGAATAAGTACACGTCACATTCCATGTCACTGCATCCAAGTGATCAATGATCAGGATTTCACTCTCTTAAGATGTAGTACATTGAACAATGATCAGGAGAACAAAATCTTACTCAATGCTTGAGTTTTTCGCCTGCGATCTGGAGTGAGGAAGACTGTGGATGGCACAATCTTTGCAGGGCCGCACGTGTACCCTGGTCCCGGACCCAGGAGAGTGAAGTTCTTGGGAAGTTTCACTGTTTTATTGGAAGTCCCAGCCTGTCCAACGCTGACCTGGAAGGCAGAGACTGCAGCTGCTGGATCTTGGCCCCATGCTGCCACAACACCGCCTTTGCAACAGTTTGAGAACTGTTGGTTGTAAGGAACTCCGGGAAGCAAGTCGACAATGGTGGGGGTTTTCTTGCAGCAGTGAGGTACGTTTCCTTTGAACTTGGAACAATCTCCTTGCTCAGTGGCTTGTGCTCCAACCATAGACCAAATCACATCCTTCTTTGCCCATGACCATGTCAAGGTCCACCCGGGGCTCATGATATGCCGATACATTTGGAAGTTGTTCATTGTCACTGCAGCCTGGATGACTTGTCAAATGACCATAGTATTATGTGTGTGTATGTAGGGCTACAAACGAGTCAAGCCCAGCTTTGCAGGGCTTGAGCTTGACTCATTTGTTTATCGAGCTCGAAATTAATCTAATTAGAGCTCAGATCGGCTCGGTTCGTAAATAGTAATCCTGCTCAAGCTCAACTTGAAGCTCAATAATATTATTTTATATTAAATATGCATATATAACACATTTTACATTATCTAATATATTTATCCTGGTATTTAAATTAATAATAAATGAACCGAGCTTGTTCTATCTGAAAGTCTGTTTCGGATTCATTTATATACATAACGAGCCAATGAGTCAAGTTCTTATTGACCCGCATCAAGCCAAGCTCATGAGCAGTTCAATTTATTTGCAGAGCCCAATGTGTGTGGATATATATATATATATATAACAATGGTCACTATTAAGATGATACATACCACATAACCATCTGCTGTCCAGGACACTACATCCCATTTGATTGTTATGTTTCCGAATGGATCCAACGGATCGTATGCCTCTGAAATTACAAATTAATAGCTAGAAAATAAGTACCCATTACACCAAAAAGGTAGAAGAATCAAAAGTTTGAAATACCCGTAAGCAATGAAATGTACCTCCATGAGAAATGATGATGAGTATGATAAGGGTGCCTAAGATGAACTTGAGTCCTGCAAATGAGTGGCAATCAAACTTTTGTTTGAGGGAAATTTCCCGAACAGGGTCAGCCGATGAATCGAATGCCATAGCCTAAGAAATTCACAGGGATTGCTAAGTTTCTTGATGAGGATGTGAATGAGGCAGTGACAATTAGGTGAATTTTGTTTGCAATAAAAAGGTTAAGTGGAGGTTCAAGTGAGAATGAGTGAATGGAGATGGCACACCTAATGGTTGTTAAGCTTTGTGATATTTTCATCTCTCTCTCTCTCTCTCTCTCTCTCTCTCAACTTTCATTTATGCTTCAGCAGTGAGGTTGAAGCAACAGACTATGGTGAGAAGATAAAACAGCGGGTAGAATTGAGACGTTTGAACACAACAGCTCAACAGTCATTCTCTTAGTTGTGCATAGCATACAAATCAAATTCATATTGAATATGACTAGTCACATTTTTCTTTTCTTTTCTTTTCTTTTCTTTTTTTTCCCCCTTGTATACAAGATTTTGTATATGTTCTTTGAATTATATCATACAAATCAAATTCATATTGAATATGACTAGTCACATTTTTCTTTTCTTTTCATTTTTTTCCCCCTTGTATACAAGAATTTGTATATGTTCTTTGAATTATATTAAAATCAACCATGTGAATTTCAAGATTTTGTGGTGGTGTTTGGCAAGTGATTTTGGGGTTAAAATAGCTACAAAAAATAAAATAGGTTATTTTAGCCGTAATAAACAAAACATCACATCCAACCCATAATCATTACACTCTTCTCTCACAAAAAAAAAGTCAAAAAAGTCAAAAAGTTAAAAAATCTTTTTCAAATCAAGTTTTTTAATCCAAGTTAAAATAGTCAAAAATGTTAAAAAGTCAATCAACTTCTCCAACGGAGGCTGTATATGTTCTTTGAATTATATTAAAATCAACCACGTGAATTTGAGTGAAACAATCTCCTTAATGACATCATGATTATTCTTTGTTATTGATTCTGTAATCAAAAAATACAAGTGAAATTATATATGTATATTCATGATTATTAATGACTTTTTTTAGTACTAACTTTTTTACATTTTTAGAATAGAATATAGTTGCCATTTTTTATTTTTTATTTTGGGTTCTGTGAAAAAAATAATCCATTTTTTTGTTGAGAAAGTTAGGTGTGTTTTTAATTTATTTTTTTTTCCATGATTAGTTTTTTTAATTAGAGACAAACATTTTTTAAAATTTTTTTGCTTAATTAACCAAAAAAGAACTAAAAAAGTTAACGTGACAGCTTGTTTTTGGTACACAATAACAGTTTATTAACTTATATAGACCATATCATTTTGTAATAAATAAATAAATAATCAAAAAATAAACTATATCCAAAGCAAGTCGGGGTCTAATCTCTAGACTTGGTAATAATAATAATAATTTTTTATTAGTATTTAAAGAGCGTTTAATTATCACCACTCCAAAGTACTCTTTTTTCTTTTTTTTTCCCACTTCAAAGTACTCTTTTTTCTCACTTTTTGGGGCAAGAAAAATAACCTCATTCAAATATAAAGATAGTAACAGGAGATAACAAGACTCTATTGATTCTGTAATCAAAAAATACAAGTGAAATTATATGAGCAAAGTAATTTCTTTGATAGCATCATCCTGTATGTATATTCATTATTATTAATGACTTTTTTTAGTACTAACTTTTTTACATTTTTAGAATAGAATATAGTTGCCATTTTTTTTTTTTTTTTTTTGGGTTCTGTGAAAAAAAAATCCCTTTTTTGTTGAGAAAGTTAGGTGGGTTTTTAATTTTTTTTTTTCGATGATTAGTTTTTTTTAATTAGAGACAAACACTTTTTTAAATTTTTTTGCTTAATTAACCAAAAAAGAACTAAAAAAGTTAACGTGACAGCTTGTTTTTGGTACACAATAACAGTTTATTAACTTATATAGACCATATCATTTTTTTTATTTTTTTACACATCTTTTTGTAATAAATAAATAAATAATCAAAAAATAAACTATATCCAAAGCAAGTCGGGGTCTAATCTCTAGACTTGGTAATAATAATAATAATTTTTTATTAGTATTTAAAGAGCGTTTAATTATCACCACTCCAAAGTACTCTTTTTTCTTTTTTTTTCCCACTTCAAAGTACTCTTTTTTCTCACTTTTTGGGGCAAGAAAAATAACCTCATTCAAATATAAAGATAGTAACAGGAGATAACAAGACTCTTACAGGCTAAAAACAAGGAACACAATACAGAATAGCAAAGCATCCTTCATCAAGAGGAGAATGAAAAAGCAACCTTCATATTTACAACAATATCAAACTAAAAACTAAGACAGCTAAAAAAGGGAAAGAAGGCTCCAATCCTAACTATCAACAAACATCCAGCTGAGAGGTACCAAAAACACCCACTTCGCCGTTGACCTCTGGCAATTGAACAAGCCTGCAACAAGCATCAGCTACAAGGGTCAATTACAGCAGAATGCAATGGGTAAAAATTATTGCCAAGAGGCTGGAATGCGTGAGTGAGCAGCAAACTTGGCTTAGTCAATAGGCTTGCTGCATATCCTTCCATCGGAAAAAAAAAAAAAACTCGCAGCAATGTAGACTTTGGGTTAGGAAACAAAAATTAATTAAAGAATAAAAAAGGAAAAAATAATGGAGCCAATACAGCAGTAGGATCTCTAGAACCTGAAGCTGATAATCAAATAGTAAAAGCTAAAAACACGCCTCTCTGAAGCCATACGTGCATTTCACATTCCATGTTACTGCAGATGGCATATGCATAAGTTTTACTGTGTATGCAACAAGAAGAAAAAAAAAGGAAAAAAAAAATAAAGTAAAATATAAGAACTAGATTTTCAGCAGAATGAGCCACCACAAACTACAACCCCATTGAAGTCACTCTTAAAAAAAAACACTCCTTGTACAGCCAAACCAATCACTGTTGAACCCAAATTCAGAGGTCATATTCCCATTTCCTTGTCAAAGTTTCGATACTTAAGAAGCTACAAGATGTATGTTTCGCTACTAGATCTGGTCAAAAATGATTTTAAAGGAGAGAGATTACGACATTTTAACTCCTGTGCATGTTCATGTCTGTATCCAACTGAATATGCCTATTTTGATGCCTATGTTTATTGGCAGTGTCAACAAAACTATTCATGCTATATACACATTCTACCAGTTGAATAGAATTACTTACATGGCACAACTTTAGGGGTTCTTTTGAAGCCAGAAAGTGCATGTCATACTCCATGTCACTGCAGAAGATGCATATATAACAAGAAGTTTTACTGTGTTACATGTATTAAGATGTATTGATCCATAAGCAAATTAATGTAATAGTCTAAAAACTTGATTTTAACAGAAAGCTCTATGAGAGAGGATTATCAGACTAAAGCCACGTTAAAGTTACTCTAAAAAAACAATCTCCAAGTACTGCCAAAACAATCATTGTTGAACCTAAATTCAGAGGACATATGTTCCCAGTTTCTTAATAAGCCACAAGCTATATGTTAATAAGCTACTAACAAAACCAACTTATTTAGAAAAAGAAATCAAACCACCATAAAAAAATTAAAAAAAAAAACAAGATTATTCATCTTAAAGGATGTCATGGAGCCGCTTTGAGTGAGTGCATGTCATACTCCATGTCACTGCAGATGGCCTACATATACATAACAAGAAGTTTTACTTATGCACCAAGATGAAAAGATCCTTGAGAAAATTATGTAATAATCTAACGAACTAGATTTTAACAGAAAGTTCTATGAGAAGGAGAGTTATACCAAACTATAACTACAATGGATTTGCTTTTAAAAAACACTCTCTTAGTACGGCACAAAACAATCACTGTTGAACCCAAATTCAGAGGTTATGTGCTCCCATTTCCTTGTCAATGTTTTGATAATAAGCAGTTACAAGCTATATGTTTAGCTACAAAGAACCAAACTTTTTTCTTTTTTAAAGATCATTCATGTTGATCATATAATGATTATATGATAAACATGAATGATCTTCCTTTCCCATTGGAGATCCATAATCCAAACACAATTAAAAGGATTTTGCTATTCTAATCCAAATATTAGATACATGTTTTGGACCCAATGTGTGGCAATCAAGTAGGCTGTGTTTGGTTCATAAAATTGAAGAAAAATTTTTGAAGGAAAAAGGAAAAGGTTTGTCTAAGTAAATTGCAGATATATATTTTATTCATATTACACTTTCCTTTTTCCATTCTAATCACTGCTCAAATCCTAAACTCTTATGTTGTGTTTGGTTGGGGGATTTGGGGAGGGATTTGGAAAGGGAAAGGGAAAAGGTATGTGAAACTATGTGAAATATAGGCATGATTCATTCACATTTCACCTACCTTTTCCATTTCCCTTTCCAAATCCCTCTCCAAATCCCCCAACCAAACATAGCATTAGGCTGTGTGTTTGGTTTAAGAATTCCCCCTTCTCTTCTCAAATTGCCCCTCAAATCCTCAAATCCTAAACCCTTATGTCGTATTTGGTTTAAAAATTTACGAACAGATTTAAAAAGAAAAAAATAAAAAATAAATAAAACTAGATAAAATATTAATATATTTTAATCACATTTCTCCTTTTTTTTTCTTTTTTTTTTTTTTCTCCAAATCTGCGTTAGAATACATATGACAACTCTCTCTCTCCCCTTCTCCTCGGATTATCAACCAATAGTGAACTTGTATATCATTTTTCCCATTAAAATTAAAAGAATATCACCTCTTACATAGAGTTCAGGTAAATAATTTTTGGGTAAAAAACCTTGCTATTTTTTGTTCCCAACAAAAAAAAATCCTATTTTTGTAGAAGTAAATTAAGCAACCTTTCTATTTTTGAGCAAACAAGTGACAACTATTCAACATCAAAGCTGACAATCTGTGATTTGAGAAATTAGCATCAAAACAAAGCCCTTTTGCTGATCAACCATCATCAGAGTAGATCTGCAAGATTCTTCAAAAGCAGAGATTAAATAATCATGTTTGATTGATGGTAAAGATAAAGAGAAAAAGAAAGAGAAAAAGAAAAATACCAGTTGGGAAAATTGAGGGGTTGGATATGATGAGGGTGAAGAAGCGAAAGAAGAGAAAGGAGAGAGAAGACCGAAAACAATAGGAATGGGTGGACTTGGAAAGCCATTAAATTCATTCAAAAGAGAAAAGAACGAAGCTTTCCAAGCCACCAATCCCCAAAGATTTTCGGCAAATATTCATCCCCCGTTTCTCATCACTTCCCAATTTTCTGTATCAGATCTTCTTCTTCGCCGCCTCTTCAATGGCCAATTTGCCTAACCCTAATAATTTACAGTCTCTCTCAACTCTGCTTCAAAGTCTCCTCTCATTCTCTAATAAAGGGATAAGAAGGCTCCTGTCCGGTTCAACACACGTCCGGTTCTGTCCGGTTAGATCAGTGATCACCCATTCTTCCTTAATAATTTGAAATGCTATGTGCCACAAATTCTAGTTCAAATGGTCAAAACACCGAAAACGACGTCGTTTTAGGTGGAAAACGACGTTATTTTAGCAGTTTCGAATTATTTGAATTACAAAATTTGTGACCACCAAACATTTTCTTTTGAAGAGTTACCCTTGTCCAAAATGTATTAGATTAGTATATTATTTGATTTTTTTATAAAATAAAAAATATATATAAAATATAAATTAAGGTTGAAGTGACGTGGTTCAAATAAATGGAATGTAACACAAATAAAATGATTGTAATCTTAATGTGTTAAAGGTCTTGTTTGAAAATTGATTATTTTAATAATTTTTTTACTTTTTATAAAAAGACAAATAGAATTATATGGCAATTTATAACGATTTTTTGACTAAAATATATAATTAACAAACGAGATCTAAAATACCATGCTATTTTAGCACAGGCCAAATAAGCTTATGTTTATATATATATATATATAGCTTTTTTATTGGTTTATTTTTGTTTTTCATAAATTTTTTTTTAAAAAAAATAAATTTTTAGATTCTACTCAATAGGAATAATTGGAATATTAATTTTTTTTATAAAAAAATCAGAAAAAAAAAGTATTAAAAAAATAGCCTTTTGTTGGATTATTTTGGCTTTCTCAACTTTATTTTTTGGATTTTTTTTTAAAATTTACTTTTTATATTTGTCCCGATCCAAAAAAACAAAAAAATTGAACATAATTTAGAAGGAAAAAAAAAGTCACTAATGGCAAAAAAAAAATTCAAAAAAAGCGGTGGTTTATTTGGGAGATCCCAGTGAACCCATATATATTGCTTTATTATTATTAAGAAAATGGTTGAGGTCTCAAATTTGCCTCGAAATTCATTTTATTTCATTTTATTTTATTAAAGCTGTATTAGTTTGGTTTTTTTTTTAATTTTTTTCCTCTCTTTTCTTTATAGGGGTGATTATATATAGGGGTGTGCTAAAAAATTAAACATCTTATAAGTGAGTTGGGTTAGACTGATTGGGTAATAAAATTGACTGATCAATTTTCTTTTTAATATAATTTTATTTTATTTGTTAGGCTATGTTCGTTTTTTTTTGCTTAATTTTTTTTAAAGGTAGTTATGTGTAGGGGTGTGCCAAAAAACTAGACATCTTGTACCAACTCATCGTACAAAATTATACAGAATTAACGAATTTTAATCAACAATCTGACTGATCAGTCAATTAAGTTGAACTGATTAAGTGATAAAATTGACTGATCAGTTAAGCTGTTTGTTAAATTTTGTTAATTTCATATAATTTTATATGATGAGATAGTGCGAAATGTATAATATTTTATATTAGACTTTTAAAAAAAATATATTAATACACATAGCAGCTGAAAAAAAAATAAAAAAATACGGCATTCGAGCCAAATTAAAAACAACGGCATTCGAGCCAAATTCGAGGCCTCTATCACTACTGTTATTATTATTATCACTTTGTCACACTTATTTATGAACTTATACAAATATAACTCGTTATTTTTCTTTTTATTTATTTATTTATTTTTGAATGACAAAATTTCTGACGTGATTGTATTTGTTGAAACTCGATTTTAATATATATTGTTTAAGAGAGTATTGATTGGGTAAGGTCAAATATAGTGGAAGGTAAATAAAAACTATCAAGTTTATAATAAAGTATAAAATTGTATTACTAAAATAATTGAGTTTAAAAATAAGAATTCACGAGTAAAACTCGAAAAATTTGATCCATTGTTATCCCTACTCTTTTGAAGGAGGCTTGAAATGAATGAAAGTGATATATTTTTATATGAGAGTATTAAAATTTATGGATTCCTAGATGACAAAATAAGTTAATATTCGCTAATAGTGAAATGGGTCTTAATATAATTAACCCTAATTTAAATCATTCAATTCATATATTTTATGATTTTTCTTTGATTATATAATAATCATATTCAGGCTAATTAATTAATTATATTTATTTTTAAAAATTAAGCAAAAATATTATTTGAAAAATAGTTTTTTAAAATATATTTGTTAAAATTATGTGAATGATTAGGGAAATTTATCTAAAACTCCTTGTAGGAGCTCAAAAAATATCAGCTTATAGGGGGTAACCCAAACAAGTCTTGACAATGGGCCCAGCCCAAACAAAGAAGTCCATGGGACAAATATCACACCCCCCATCTATAAAAAGAGAGATCTCAAGAAATAGAGGTATATCTCATCTCTCTGCAACAGAGCATATACAACACCCTTCATTTATGCATCTCTTTCCTTAATTCAAGTGACTAACTTTATCTCCTTAATTCAAGTGACTAACTTTATCATCGGAGTATCCTTGGCCGGGAACCCCGGTTGGGCAGCACTGACTATATTCATCTTTGCAAATCTACAGAAGTTTAACTCACCTCTTCATTAGATATCATCAACAATCCATGTGAGAGGATTTTGGGTCTCACACTCCTGTTTAAGAGACATGTAAATCCAAAAGTCCTATACAATTTCTTATATCCACAAAAATCTTATTGACTTGGGAAGTTATTCTATAAGATATTTTTAGAATAATTATTTTTATTTTTTTGACTATTATATCCTTATTCCTTATTCATAATCCGATACATTAAGGATTTGGGTTTCAGTTTATTTCGTTGTGTGTTTTTTTATTTGGAAATATCAAGCACCCAACTCACTTTTTATTTGGAAATGTCAAGCACCCAACTTACTTTAAAAATTTTTTTGTTGTTGTTTGTCTCATAACTCGCGGAATTCAACATTTTCAAATTTTGAAGCATCAAATATGAAGGTTGAAGGGTATCCATTATACATTGTGATTGATAGGGTTCCCATTAACATTAATACAAATGTTCACATTATTTTCATAAATATTCACATCAATTTTAAATTCTTTAATAACGTTTTTTGTATCATGAATAAATGTAAGTACTTATCCTTATTGAGAGGGTAATTTGTAAGCAAATTGGGCCGAGTTAGAAAAGTCTTCTTTGGAAGTTGGGCCGTGCAATGAGCCGAGATAAGGGCTGGTGTAGCTCAGTCTTACGCCAAGAAGACATCTCATATTACAGATTTGGGCCGAACTATGGGCCGAAGTGTTTGGGCTTCGCAAATTGGACCTCGTCCTTGTTAGTTCGGTCGAAGACTGCTGCAGTTAGCTCGGTCTAAACAGACAAAATCGAGGTATCAGTGGGGGGAGAACCGAGCTAAAGGATACCTTTGCAGGGCGTCATCTCAGAGTCAAGACTGACAGTGGTGCTTAAAGTATCACCGAGCCGAAATAACTTGGTTGACCGCAATATCAGCCGAGGTAAAGATGTCAGCCGAGGTAAAGGAGGTAAAATCAATAGCGAGGACCGAGCTGTGTATAGCTCGGCAGAGTGACATTCGATAGATTGGCTTTCGATCACACGGTCCGAATGGCAGGGGATCGAGATAAGGCAGTTCGATCAGAAATGTATAACCGAGGTAAAGGGTTCAGCCATCTCACTTGGCTTGCAGTGATGAGACTCTTAGTAGGACTCTACTAAGGAGAGTTAGAGTCCTACTGGGATTGTGCAAACCATCTCACTTGGTTGGTAGTGAGTAGGAGTATGACTCCTAGGAGGACTCTGCTAAGGAGAGTAGAGTCCTACTAGGATTGTGCAAAACCATCTCACTTGGTTGGTAGTGAGTAGGGTGTGTGATTCTTAAGAGGACTCTCATAGGGAGAGTTGGAATCCTACTAGGATTGTGCCAAAGTAAAGTCTATAAAAGCTTATGACGAGACCTATGGACAGGTATCCAAATTATTACTGTAGAATACACAGAACTTATTGTCTATTGTCTAGTTGTTGACTTAGGCATCGGAGGGGTTTTCAACACATACCTGCCGGTTAGCTCACGTTTGTGTTTTCAGGTGGCAAAGCAACATTATTTGGAGGAGTGCAAACTTGATCAATAGGATCATACGAAAAGAATTATTTCGTGCTCGTACACTTATGTACACATTTTTCACGTGCCCTACAATGTGAAAATCAATTACACATCAACATTTCACATTCACCATTTTGTGAATCATACCATACAACAACCATAGAAAAGGGGTTCCGACGTTAACATGAATATGTGCAACCCATCACTAAAAAAAGGATTACGTAATCATTAACAATACCAAAATAACACATACAATCAAAATTTGTAAGCCATCTTATTATGCATCTAATACAACAATCATACGAAGATTTTCCCAAATCAGAATTTGACACCATATAAACCAAATGTGACAACTAGGCAAACACTTAGCTGGACTCCCCCCATCTCCTCACTCATAAAGCCTCTATTTCACATTGAACATTACACATGTTTTTGAAACCCTAGAACAGATATCATACCAACATTTGGTAACAACAAGTGACAATACTTAAGTTTATGATTCATGATGACGGTGGATAAAACATATGGATTTTCTAATTCCGAATGTGACAATGCAGACTAATATGAAAAGGATGGGTTTCTAATTTGAAATATGATTCGCATCAACAGAAAAGAAGTATAATCTCACTGATTCTAATTATGTGATGCTTTATGTAGGATTATTCTCTTTCTTTTGTATATGGTAATGCTTAGTTTGGGGATTCTTTCAATTGCATCCAAGTAGAGGATATAATATTCTCTTAGTAAACCTTGAGTAAATGTGTTATTTCATGCCAAATATGAAAGAAACTAAATAGTTCATACAATAGGCATATAGGCCTCGTTTGTTTTGGGGTGTAGAGGGTGTGATGGGATTAGGATAGAGGTGGAGCTCATTTAGTATTGTGTTTGTTTGTAGAGTTGGGAAAGAGATTAGGATGAAAGAGGGGATTAAGATGGAGGTTGAAAGGGGGATTGAGATGGAGGAGGTGGAGGTGGAGATGGTATTAGAAAAATAGTGGAAAGACTAGAAATTTTTTTATTTTTTACGTGATGGGCATTTTTTTTTGAACATTAATATTTAATTTTTTATATATTTTTATTTTTTTATTATTTTATATAAAAATAATTTAACAATTCCTATTTTTTATTTGTTTTATTATTTTATATAAAAATAATTTAACAATTCCTACACTAACAACCATCATCAAAACAAACATAATTTTACTTAATCCCCTCACTATCAATTCCCTCACTATAAATCATCTCCATTCTACCTTTGAAAACAAACGGGGCCATAAAATTTACAAGATTTATCAGTAAATGTCATTTATGATTATTAAATTAATTTAACTTTTTAAATAAATAATTTACATTAAAAAAATAAGAATGTTACCTCCCACTAATTTACCCCTCTAATGAGGTGGCATTAAAGTTATACTTTACATGATAAAATATTTAATAAATTAAAATTTAACACTTATCAAACACATCATGAGAATTAATTTTAAAAATTGATAAATTAGATATTTCAAGTATTTTTTAAATAAAAAAATCAAAAAATGTATATAGGCCTATTTTAGGAAGTGGGTTAAAAACCACTTCCTAACTTTTACCTCACTTCCTCTCTTAAAAAAAAAAAAAAAAAAAAAAAAAAAAAAAAAAAAAAAAAAAAAAAAAAAAAAAAAAAAAAAAAAAAAATAATTTTAAAAAATTTTTCAAAACAAAAAAAAAAGTCAAAAAAATTAAAAAATTAATTTTTAACTATATTTCCAAAACACCTCCTGGTATGGACAACACCTCCCTCTTAAGGAAAATTATTTAATATTCCAGTATTGGTTTAAGTAGTAACACTTGTCCCTTTTAGATTTATTTTGAATTACAATAGGACTTTGAAATATTATTTCAGACCATCATATAACCATTCTTCTGTAGGATTGTTGAACTGATCATGTTAATTGAGTTTGATTTGTGTTGGACTTATTAAAAATATATTTGAGATTAATTTTTTAGGTAAACAAGTTAAGTTAGAAAAATTTAAATTTTTTAAAATTTTAAATTAAATTTAAACAATTTACTAATCAATTTGATAAACTTATTTGAACTATAAAAAATTCAACTATTAAAATTCAACTCGTTAAGAATTTATTTGAGATTCACTAATTATGTAAATAAATATAATTTTAAGCCCCGGTTTGTTTTCCTTCTAAGTTAAAAAATCACAAAATGATACAAAAAAAAAATCAAAAAAGTTAAAAAGTCAAAAATCACAAAAGGATAAAAAAATATTTGTCATTCCAAAGTCAAAAAGTCAAAAAATTCAAATAAAAAAATCAAACAAATAAAAAAGTCTCAAGCTAAAAAAATTAAAAAATTAACTTTAAAAAATCATTATCAAACGATCCCTAAATTGATTAGGTTAACAACTTACTCGACTTGAGTCAAATCAACTCACCCAAAATCAACCGGAGAGAACCACACACCTGTCTCCTAATAATGATTCAGACTCCCACAAAATATCACCTTCATAATACTTATCCACTTGTGATGGGTCCATGTAAAAAAAAGAGAAAAAGAATAAAAATAAAAATAAAAAAACATTACAATACAAACAAATAAGTAGTTCACATTAGAGTGATGGGGATCTCCCAACAGGGTCCCAAACATCATTGCCTGTCCACCTATATATCTCTGTCCAAAAGAGAACCCTGTTGCCTTTGTTGACCCACAACAGTGGTGGTATTGTTTATGACAAATTGATAATACAACTTTAATGCAGTTAGTAAATACTTTTTGATCACGTTTAGTGAATTAAATTACATGAAATTGTTAATGAGAAAATAATTAATGAAGAGATTTATATAAAAATTATTAGTAAAGAAATTAACTAAAAGTGTGTTTGCTATGACGATAATATAAGAGATGATTAGTAATGAGATTGTTAAATTATTTTTTATATAAAATAAAAAAAAAATTATTCTTATATTAAAAAAATTAAAACTAATATTAAAACAAACTGCTGCACGTAGTAAAAAAAAATTATATAAAATAAACTCAATTTATTCACTATTTTCTTAATTTCATCCAAAATTCAGCTAAGTTAATCCCAAGCAAGCTATAGATAAGACCCACAACCATAGCACTCCAATCTCCCCGCTCAGGCCGATAAACAAGAGTGATGCTATTAGCACCTCATAAATCATTTTAGACCCCCTATTTCTTTGGACCCCCACTTATAAATTTTGAAACCCTTAAAATTTCTTTTTACTCCCTACTAATACCAAAATTATCCTCACACATTCCATCCATTGAACACTCCCGCATCCCCAAAATTATCTCTCATTCACAAAGTTTCATATCTCTATGCCTCCTCTCATTCTAATTTCTTTTCATTTTCGCTCATCCTCTCTCTACTTCCTCCATAATTTTCCACAGACGTCAATCCTCCATCAACTCAAATCCCATGAAAACCTACACATTTGAAAGGCGTTAACAATGCTGTTGACAAAAGAGATAGGTAAGATATCCTCACCTGTTGTGCATTCGAAACTTGTTCTCCAACCATCAAATGAAACACTTCATGTATGAGAGACAATGGCGGTGCTATGGATGAGAAGTCTTGGTGACTTAATAAGCTGCTCCCTTTTCTTGTTTATTTGTAAATTTAATTTTGTTGTTTCTTAATAAGCTCTTTCTCATACATGAAGTGTTTCTTAATAAAGTGTTGCTTCTTTAAAACTGAAATTTTGACTTCTGGGAGTGTCAAGATTTTTAACCTTTCAAAGTGTTAACAAATTTCCATGTTCAGCCTTGCATTTTCGAACAAATAAGCTATGTTTGAAAATATATTCCTGAATAAATAAGTAATGTTCGGGCCTTTATACATATGCATGACATGAATTATGATGGGGTTAATACCAAATGAGTTAAGTCTTGCGTAAGCAGTTTAAGCGAACCCCTGGGTTGACCTGGATGTATTCAGACTCTATGCGGCGGTTTCAGGGTGTAAGCGAGCCCTTTGGTATGGTATGTGCAGGGTGTAAGCGAGCCCTTTGGTATGGTATGTGCAGGGTGTGTAAGCGAGCCCGAGGCACGATTTAGGTGTAAGCGAGCCCGCTTGTTGGCCGTCCCTTTTGAGGTCCATCAATGCCACTGACAGGTAAATAATCGGAAGGTGGGCATAGGTGGTAAGGTCTGCAAAGCAGCAAAAGAGGGAGTTCTGAATAGTCTGGTGTTCAATCCTTGTGGTTGGGTAGAAGGATCTCTTTGGGGGGTCCTAAATGCCTAGTCTAACTACTGATTTATAAAACCTTAATGTAAGTATGTTATGTTACTTGATTTGTTTTGTGTGTGATTGATTGATAGAAGATATGTGGGTGTGTGTGTTTTTACTGGGCATTCCAAGCTCATGGCGTGTCATGCCAGGTGAAAAAGCAGCTTACGACGGGGAAGGGTATCCCGAAGACAATCAAGATGAAGTTTTAGAGCCGTGGTTCACTTGAAAATTTAGACTAGTAGTTTGTTTTTGTGTTCTCTCTTCTTTTACCTTTTGGTTTGACAATATTTGTAAACCTCTAGTGGAACTCAAATCAGTTATCCATGTTATAACTCCGCTTGTATGTGTATATTAACGTATTGTGGTTATCTATTTTGTTTGAGTTGTACTTTATATATTACTCTTGCGGTCTCAAATTTTGGGGCGTGACAAATTAATATCAGAGCCCTAGGTTCAACCCTTAACCCACGCGTGTTAACTCGTGATTTTAGATATCCTTGCCTTTCACATTACTATTTTCTGTTACCATTATACTATATCATATTAAGGGTGGACTAAAAAAAAAAATTTTTTTGTTTACCTACCATAGGATGGATTCTACATCAGAAAGCGTTGATAACTGGGGAGTTTTTCGGTTCTAGAACAGATGGGCAGTAGCTGTTAGCCCACAAAGGCTTAACCGACGGTGTCAGTTAGGGGCGGAGTGCGTGATAAAGAAAGCTATTCGGAAAACAGAAGAGGATTTTTCATACTACACTATGCAAGCAAGACGAGCGTTGGTACATCGACGCCTCCAGTGCAAATACAAGGAGCTTAGGTTTGCTCTTTAGATAGAGCGGAATGATCAGAGTTTTGCTGAGCTTAGGCAAGAGGTATTGACTGAGGATCCGCGTCCAGTGATGCGTCGCGTTGGACCCGAGAGCTGTGGCTCTCATCATCCTGAGTTAGAGGTTCCGTTTGTCTCAGTACTTCCTGGAGCTTCCCCTGCATTCCCTATAGAGGTGTCGTCAGAGTACACCCCTACACCGGCTCAGCAGTTTCCGGCCTCCCCGACATATGCTCCTTTACCACCAGAGGATCCCGAGGAAGATCCCAAAGAAGACCCAGAGGAATCATTTGACTTAGGATTGTAGTAGTTGTGGGACGAACCCTTTTGTGTACCTTTGTAAATAGTGTTTTGTGTGGTTCAAGCGTGTTTTGTTTTGGTGTATACACGCTACACGCTAACCTATATAGTGTATCCTTTTGTAAGAAGAAGTTATATGCGTATATATAAAATATCTAGTTGGTTAATCTAGTGTGTTGTATGTATTTTATTTTATTTTGCTTGGTTTAATTGCATCATCCATTTAGAAAAATACATAAATTTCATACACCTCGGACCACATTAAATTAGACTATTTATTGAACGCCTCTTCGCCTTCACAACAACCCTAAGCTTATATTACCCACAAACTTGGCAGATGGCGGACAATGTGGAAGCAAACGATCAAGTCAGATGCCGACGAGGACGTCCAGCTCGCAATCAAGGCGCTAATTGCGGTAGACCTATACCTGCGGAGGAGTTGCCAAGACCAGTCGGAAACCAGATTCTTGAAGAGTTATGAAGGCTTAGAAGAACACAACCAAATGAACGGATATATTTGTTATCTGAGTTCAGAAAGCAAAGACCGCCGGTGTTCACAGGTGAGCCTGACCCGAGAGTCGCTGAGAGTTGGATTCGTCAAATAGAAAAGATGTTGGAAACCATGGGTATTACTGTGCATACAGACAAGATCGCCCTGGCAAGTTATCAGCTAGAAAGAGAAGCGGATCATTGGTAGTCCTTGATGAAAAATTCTCGGGACACGACAAGCATGACTTGGGCTCAGTTCAAAGAATTGTTTCTAAGAAAATATTTCCCAAA
The DNA here is from genome assembly GCF_004153795.1 of Camellia sinensis. Classification (NCBI taxonomy): domain Eukaryota; kingdom Viridiplantae; phylum Streptophyta; class Magnoliopsida; order Ericales; family Theaceae; genus Camellia; species Camellia sinensis. Next base: position 1,361,837 of record NW_021025702.1, read on the forward strand.
CACAGTTAGACAAGAGCGGATTTGGCAATTTCAAACTTGGAAACAGGGTGAGATGTCAATGACTCAGTATGTAGCCAAGTTTGAAGAGCTAACGCGATACGCAGCCCAATACGTCGCAGATGAGGGAGAGAAAGCACGAAAATTCGAGTGAGGTTTAGACCCTATTATTAGAGGTAAAGTGTTACCCTTGCGCCTCCCTACTTTTGCTGATGTGGTGGATACAACATTGGATGCAGAAAGAGAGTGGGTAAGCTCAAAAAGGATTTAGATGATGAAAACGAAGAAAGGGGGTCAGTCCTTTGTAGGGCCAAGAAGAAATGACCGAAGGAATGTGGTACGGACACCATACATCAGACCGTTGCAACAGCTGCAACAACAAAGCCAGAAAGGAAGTTTACAAACCAAGCCTATTACACAAATCCAATGTTTTCACTGTCACCAAATAGGGCACAAGAAGTCAGAATGTCCCCAACTTTCTGGGATGGGAAATCAAGCAGGGGATTCAAGCACGAATGCTCAAGTTATTGGCGGGCAAAGGCCATGGACGAACAAGTCAGGAGGAAACCGAAAGGTTAGACCAACCGGTAATCAAAAAGGCACAGGCAGAGTTTTTGCCCTCCAAGAGGAAGGTAATGAAGATCCATCAGTAATTAGAGGTAACCTTGTACTCTATAATTCCTGGGTTCACGTTCTATTCGATTCTGGCGCATCACATTCTTTTATATCAACCTCATGTGTTAAATCATTAGGTCTTAGATGTGAACCTTTAGAAACTATTTTACGTGTTGCATCACCCTTGGGAGGAAGTACTAGGGTAGGATTAATCTGTCGAGGGTGTAAATTAGAAGTGTCAGGGTTACACTTGAGTTGTGACCTTCGGGTCATAAACATGTCCGATTTTGACATAATCTTGGGAATGGATTGGTTATCCGCCCACCAAGCAGTGATTGATTGCTACTGCAAGAGGGTGACGGTTTGCACACCTAGTGGAACGTGTTTCCAATTTAAGGGGGATAGAGAGGATTCCCTGAGCACAACAAATCGTAAAATGCAGTGGCATCGACAATTTGCTGGATGGTTAGCAAGTTTGATCATTAATGAAGAAGCTCAATCAGAATTAAATCTTCCGCGTGTAGTTTGTGAATACGCTGATGTTTTTCCTGAGGAGTTGCCAGGATTACCGCCACATCGTGAAGTAGATTTTAGTATCGAGTTACAAGCGGGTACTGCACCAATATCCCTGACACCCCACCGTATGGCTCCTGTTGAACTTCAGGAATTGAAGACGCAACTGCAGGAATTACTGGACAAGGGATTTATCCGACCAAGTACCTCACCATGGGGCGCACCAGTTCTATTTGCAAAGAAAAAGGACGGAACACTAAGATTGTGCATAGATTATCGGCAACTCAATCGGGTGACGATCAAGAATCGATATCCACTTCCACGAATTAATGACCTTTTTGACCAACTTCGAGGTTCAAAGTGTTATTCAAAGATTGATCTTAGATCTGGCTATCATCAATTGTGGGTCACTGATGATGACATACCAAAAACTGCTTTCCGAACCCGATATGGCCATTACGAATTTGTGGTAATGCCCTTTGGATTAACCAATGCACCAGCCGTGTTTATGAGCTTAATGAATAAGATTTTTACTCCGTACTTGGACCAGTTCGTGGTGGTGTTTATTGACGATATTCTATTCTATTCACCGTCGGAAGAGGAACATGAGCAACACTTGAGAGTAGTTCTCCAAGTTTTAAGAAACAACCAGCTGTACGCAAAAGCAAGTAAATGCGAGTTCTGGTTGAAGGAAGTCATATTTTTGGGACACGTCGTGTCGGAGCATGGAATCGCTGTAGACCCGGCCAAGGTGGAAGCAGTATTAGATTGGAAACAGCCAACCTCAGTATTTGAAGTTCGTAGTTTCTTAGGGTTGGCCGGCTATTACCGACGGTTTATTCAAGACTTTTCTAAACTAGCTAAGCCGATGACTCGTCTAACGCAAAAAGGGGTAAAATACGATTGGAACGAAGCTTGTGAACAATCCTTTCAAGAACTCAAGAGGAGATTGACTAGTGCCCCAATACTCATCATTCCGGAGCGAGACATAGGATATACGGTATATTGCGACGCGTCCAAGGATGGGCTAGGCTGTGTGCTAATGCAAAAAGGAAAAGTGGTAGCTTACGGCTCCAGGGAACTGAAACCGCATGAAAAGAATTATCTGACACACGATCTAGACTTGGCAGCAATGGTTTTTGCATTAAAGCAGTGGCGTCATTATTTGTATGGTGAACAATTTGAGATTTTCACGGACCATAAGAGCTTGAAATATTTGTTCACGCAGAAGGACTTGAACATGAGACAAAAGACGGTGACTAGAATACCTCGAAGATTACCATTTTACTCTATCCTATCATCCTGGCAAAGCTAACGTGGTGGCGGATGCCCTGAGGCGCAAGAACCGAGGAATTATTGCTAGCTTGGCACTCAAGGAATGGAACATGGTCGGAACACTTAATGAGTTTGGAGTACAGATGAAAGCTCAGGACGAGAAGGTATACCTTGGCGCTCAAATCGCTACACCCAAATTACTGAACGAGGTAATAGAGTCACAGAAGTATGATCAAGAGGTGGCGTTCATAAAAACGCGAATAACATCCGGCGATCCTATACCTGATTGGACGATTCATTTAGATGGAAGTTTGAGACATCAGGGTAGAGTGTTAGTACCACAAGATGAGTCACTTAGAGAAAAATTTTTAAAGGCGTTCCACCATTCAGTGTTCGCAGTGCACCCAGGAGGGACGAAAATGTACCAAAACTTAAAACGTCAATATTGGTGGAGGGGAATAAAGAAAGATATGGCTCAATTCATAGCCAGATGCCTTATGTGTCAGCAAGTAAAGGCAGAACACCAGCGACCTGGAGGGATGCTTCAGCCCTTGCCGATATCAGAATGGAAATGGGAGCATGTAACAATGGACTTCGTCACTGGATTTCGTCACTGGACTACCCAGGTCACCGAGAGGATATGATGCTATATGGGTTATAGTTGATCGTTTGACGAAAACTGCGCACTTTTTGCCATATAAAATCTCCGACACTTTGACATCGCTGAGTCATCTCTACATTAAGGAAATTATCCGATTACACAGAATTCCTGTATCAATTGTGTCCGACCAGGACCCGCGTTTCACCTCCCGATTCTGGGGAAGCTTACAGGAAGCGTTAGGGACCGAATTATGTTTCAGTACCGCATTTCATCCTCAAACTGACGGACAGTCGGAACGTACCATTCAAACTTTGGAGGACAAGTTAAGAGCTTATGTGATGGATTTTAAAGGGAGCTGGGAGCGACACCTACCGCTGGTGGAGTTCACATACAACAATAGTTTCCAGGCTAGTATTGGCATGGCTCTATTCGAAGCACTGTATGGTCGGCCTTGCAGATCACCAGTTTGTTGGACTGAAGTTGGAGAAGTGAGTCTATTGGGCCCAGAAATCGTGCAAGAAACTACAAAAAAGGTGAAACTTATTCGACAAAGATTAGTGGCAGCTCAAGATCGTCAGAAGAGTTATGCAGATAAAAGGAGAAGACCGCTAACCTTCGCTACCAGTGATTATGTTTTCCTGAAAATTCAGCCCCGCCGAGGGATTATTCGTTTTGGAAAGAAAGGAAAATTATCACCTCGATATATTGGACCCTTCGAGATACTTCAGAAAATCGGAGAGGTTGCGTACAAGGTGGCTTTACCCCCACAGTTGGCTGGAGTACATGATGTTTTCCATGTATCTATGCTGCGGAAGTACATAATGCACCCTTCTCACATCATCAACTGGGAAGAAATCCAACTCAATGAGGACGCTACCTTTGAAGAGGGACCTGTAGCAATTATAGACAGACAAGAAAAGAACTTGCGAGGGAAGACAATTCCCCTTCTTAAGATACTCTGGCGTCACCATGGTATTGAAGAGTTCACCTGGGAACGTGAAGATGCGATGCGGGCAAATTATCTATAACTATTTGGGACGTAAGGTACGATCTAATTTCGAGGACAAAATTTATTTAAGGGGGATAGGTTGTAGAGACCCTAAATTTTTTTAATTACACTTGAAACCTTGAGCCTTAGGTTAATAGCATTTTAACCCTAGTTCCGTAAAAATCTGTGTAAGGGCACAAGTAAAGAATAATTTCTCCGTGTGTTACCATAATTAAATCATAGAACACCACTTTATGATTGGAACTATCCTAAAACTTGGTTTTATTTATTTACCTCATAATTTCTAAATTAATTCACACATTTTATTCTTATTTCTAAATTTTTTTTATTATTATTATTGTTCTTTCATTAATTATTTATTTGAATGGAATATTATTGTGTACTTGAATATATACATAGTTTATATATATATATATATAATATTGGGGGAAGAGAGAAAGAAAAAAATAAAATAAATAAATAAATAAATATCTAGATATTTAGTCCCTTAGCCATTAAGCTACCTATATTATATAAATTGAGAGTTGGTCCCAATCCACACCCACGTTTTTCATCAGCTCATGGAGAGGGTGAGAGAGGGAGAGTTTGCTCAAGGGAAGTCAAGGGGAGTAGAGAAGTGAGAAGAAGAAGAAGAAAAAAAAAGACTTCTTGAAGGTAAAAATACACCTCTCCCTTGTCTTCTCAAATTTTTTTTTTCTTTACCCATCTCATCCTATTGTCTAGATGCTCCCTTGGGTTATGTATTAATGGTAAATTGAGTTTTTGGTGTGTATGCATGTGTGGGTGTGAATTGGTGACATTGTCTTACAATTTTATTCAAAATATGCACTGCTACAATTTCTAATATTTAAAAGAAATATCAAACCTGTTTATTTCTCAAATCTAAATTTATTGTAAGGTAATTGGTGTGTATAGAGCTTGTGACAATTTTATTAGCCCCTAATTGTGTGTTTTTAGGGCTTGGATAATTTGTTAAAAAATCTGGTCCTGAATCTCTGAAAAACAGTCCACTTTTAGTAATTTTATAAAATTCTAGAAAAATCATCTCGGGTTGGTTCTTTTGTCAAAATTTAGAAATCTGAGTCCTCTTTCCAACAGATTTTATTTGAGTGAAAACCATAGGGTAGATTGAGAGAAACGCTAGTTTTCCCAATGGGTGACAAATCTGGACATGTTTTTGAATATAGCTTGTGGATGAATTTCTGGAGGTGCTATGCACATTCTGTGAATTGGAATTGAAACTAGACAGGTTAATTATTATTTCTGTGCAATTTCAACCTCATAAATCATTTTAGACCCCCTATTTCTTTGGACCCCCACTTATAAATTTTGAAACCCTTAAAATTTCTTTTTACCCCCTACTAATACCAAAATTATCCTCACACATTCCATCCATTGAACACTCCCGCATCCCCAAAATTATCTCTCATTTACAAAGTTTCATATCTCTATGCCTCCTCTCATTCTAATTTCTTTTCATTTTCGCTCATCCCCTCTCCACTTCCTCCATAATTTTCCACAGACGTCAATCCTCCATCAACTCAAATCCCATGAAAACCCACACATTTGAAAGGCGTTAACAGTGCTGTTGACAAAAGAGATAGGTAAGATATCCTCACCTGTTGTGCATTCGAAACTTGTTCTCCAACCATCAAATGAAACACTTCATGTATGAGAGACAATGGCGGTGCTATGGATGAGAAGTCTTGGTGACTTAATAAGCTGCTCCCTTTTCTTGTTTATTTGTAAATTTAATTTTGTTGTTTCTTAATAAGCTCTTTCTCATACATGAAGTGTTTCTTAATAAAGTGTTGCTTCTTTAAAACTGAAATTTTGACTTCTGGGAGTGTCAAGATTTTTAACCTTTCAAAGTGTTAACAAATTTCCATGTTCAGCCTTGCATTTTCGAACAAATAAGCTATGTTTGAAAATATATTCCTGAATAAATAAGTAATGTTCGGGCCTGTATTCCCGAATTTGGAAAAAGAATTTTAACCATTCAAAGTGTTAACAAATTTTCATATTCGGACCTGCATTCCCGAACAAATAAGCTATGTTCGGAAATGTATTCCTGAATAAATAAGTAATGTTCAGGCATGTATTTCCGAATTTGAAAAAATAAAAACTTCTGGAAGTGTCAAGAATTTTAACCATTGAAATTGTTAGCAAATTTCCATGTTCGAATTTGGGGAAGATGGATGGGTGACGATGGAGGTGAGTGCTCTCATAAATCTTAATTTATCATGTAGTGGGTGTATAGGTTTAATTGTGAGTGGGGTGTCCCAAAATTAATAATAGCCTTTGTAGTAATTTTATTTGAGATTATTATTATAATTAAAAAAAAACTAAAAATTAGGAGTCCAAAATAATTCATGGGGTGCTAATAACAGCATTCATAAACAAACATGGTCTTTCGGTGGCCAAATGTCATATTAGCCCATCCCACTAGTCCAACTTTTATCAAGCCCATTTTCATTCAATTATTTTTCCTTGGGTTATTTGTTTATATTGTATTTGAATTATAAATTTAAAGAAAAATTTAGGTAAATTATAAATAAAATATAAGTATATTTCACTCATATTTTTTTATATATTTTAAATCTTTACTTAAATTGATGATCCAAACATAATCTTAGAAAAAAATTTCAAATTCCTAATAACTTGAAATATATATATATATTTTTTAATTTCAGGTAAAAATTTTCCATAAACAAACATGGTCTTTGGGTGGCCAAATGTCATATTAGCCCATCCCACCAGTCCAACTTTTATCAAGCCCATTTTCATTCAATTATTTTTCCTTGGGTTATTTGTTTATATTGTATTTGAATTATAAATTTAAAGAAAAATTTAGGTAAATTATAAATAAAATATAAGTATATTTCACTCATATTTTTTTATATATTTTAAATCTTTACTTAAATTGATGATCCAAACATAATCTTAGAAAAAAATTTCAAATTCCTAATAACTTGAAATATATATATATATTTTTTAATTTCAGGTAAAAATTTTCAAAATCTTCGCTTTTTAATTTTTTTTTTATATACATTCTAGGCGCCTCTTGATTTTTAAATATGAAACTTTTTTTAATTTTTAATTTTCAAGTGTTTTTATTTAATTTTTAATTTTCAAGTGTTTTTATTAAGCAACGGTGCTAGGGACCCCAGTGGGGGCACCCCCAGTTTTTTTTCATTGGTCTAGAATTTTTTTTTTTTTTTTTTTCTTTCTTTCCAATCACCCACAGCCACGTGAGCTGGGGGTCACTGGGGTCCGGCGGGACTGGGAGTCTGGCGCATTAATCTTTTATTAAGAGAGAGAGAGAGAGAAGTTTTTGAAGTAAAGACTGAGGGTAAGGGACAGGAACAGAAAATAAAGTAAACCAAGCACCAATATGTAAAATTTCCCGTACATTGATTGTGACGAAATTGAAGGGGGGTCATTTTCGCCATTCAAAGCTACAGTTTGGCCTATAAGTTAGGTTTGAATTGAGATTAAAAAATATATAAAAAATAAAATAAATTAATAAAATAAAATATCACATTTATATTATAATAATTTTTTTTCATAAAATCAAAAAAATTTTAAAAATTCAAAATGTTCTTTTTAAACTAAACTAATTTAGCCAAAAAAGTTAGACTACAAAAATTATTCTCAAACAAGTCCAAAATCAATTCCATCACTAATGTCCTTCAATGTACAAAAAAAAAATCACTGATGTCCTTTTTCTTTGTTTCACAATCTGAACATATGATTAATTAATCTTACATTTTAAATGCAATTATTTGTTTATGTCATTTTAATAGTAGTTACGTTATCATAATAGGACTGAAATCTATACATAATAGATAACTGGTATATTACTAGTCGATGATATCACAAATATACAATGACATATTGTCACAGTTGTACTTAATTCTTCTCCCCAAAAAAAGACATCACTTTTACATTGTTGATTTGGCATCTTATTATATGATGCCACTTGAAATATACATGACATATTTTGAAATATACCACTAAACAATATTTTTGTGGCATTTTTCACTACAATGCCACCAGACAAACTTTGAATCTATGTATGTGATTCTCAGCAATCGGAAGATTTAGGGATGGTTTGGTGATTTTGATCATTTGAAAGTCAAGAAAGAATATTTTTAATTTTTAATTTAAAATAAATTGTACCAAAACGGTATAATTTTTCATGGCCAATTTGTCCGTGGGCCGGCCTACCTTTTTGCCAATTTAACAACCACCATACAATACAATTGAGATTATGGACCACTCAATAGACCAAGCGAACAATATTAATTGGAAACTTGTAGCTAGTCACTTTCAAGGGCTCTAGATAGGGCACCATTATACTTTTTCTATTGTTTTAAAAAAATACTTATAAGTTGATTTTCATTTATTATAAAAAAAAAAAATCAAAAGTAAAGATAATGCGATTTAAATAAGTTAATAAATTAGTTTGCAATAATGATTTAGACCACTAATTTTGGTACTCTAATGGAGCACTAATGACATGGTAATGAACAAAAAAAATAAAATCAAAACAAATCAAAACCAAAACATCACATCCTGTGGGTGGAGCCCACTGCCAACTCATTAGAACTACATTTAGGCCCCGTTTGTTTTGGGGTATGAGAAGGGGATTGGGATTAGGACAGCTATGGGTCCCATTTAATGTGTTGTTTGTTTACAGAGTTGAGAAAGGGACTGCTAAGCCGAAGGGCTTAGGATAGACCTTGCAGACGGGATTCGGATGGACCTCCAGAACTTGGTATTAGAAAAATAGTCTGGTGGACTAGAAATTTTTAATTTATTTTTGTATTTTTTGTTAAGTAAAAATCATTATTTTATTTATTTTATTTTTTCTGAAAATTTTATTTTATTTTTATTTTTTTAAATTTTTTTACATGCTAGGTATTTTTTTTAAAACATTAATGTTTAATGTTTTTGTATTTTTTGTATTTTTTTATATTTATTTTATATATAAATAATTTAACAATCCCTACACTAACAACTATCATCAAAACAAATACAATTTTACTTAATCCCTCCACTATCAATCCCCTCACTAATAATTCTCTCACTATTAATCTCTTCATTAATAATCTCCTCCATTCTACTTCTAAAAATAAACGAGATCTTAAAGTTCAAAAATTAAAGCTAAACAGCATTTTTCATTAGTTCATAAGTTTGTTCCCAAGCGTACTCTTTGCAAGATGAAAAAGGGCTAAATTAAAAAATGATGAAAGTGGTAAAAATAAATAATAAAAAACGTGAAACACTTTTACTTTTTTTAATTTTTTTTATTGAATTTAAAACCTTCTTAATATTTTATATATTTTTGAAACACTTTTCACAGTAATTCTAATGTTAAACAATATCCAAAAGCATTCAAAATCTTTTGCATTTATGAAACAAGGCGGCCACGTAATTTTCACTTGTCTTTGCTTTTGTTCCTGCGTAATGCTAAAGTTTGTAAAAGTTTTACTAAAATTTTTATCAAATATTTTATATGGGTGTGAGAGTTTCAGTGAGTCCCACGTCTTAAGACATTTGATAAAAATTTTAGTTATACTTTTAGAATCTCTAACATTTTTGTATGTTCTTTAGACCAAATTTTGTGTATTTTATTATTATTATTATTTATTTTAGGACAAATTACACTTACTTATTCTGAGGTTTGACTTAGTTACAAATACTTCTCTTGTGATTTCAAAAATGATACAGACTTTCCTCACTTTTAAAACTAATATACAAAAACCCCCTTACGTTACCTATCCGTCCAAAATCAAATAAATTTTGCTGATGTCATCTATAATTATTCTGCAAATTCCAATACTACCCTTCAGCTGCTTAACATATTAAAATAAATTACACTTACCTACCCTACATATATATATATATTTATACTATATATTAAGCAAAGGTTGGTTTTTAACCTCAAGCCTTGTGAGAGCTCCAATCTCCTAATCTAAATTTCCTAATTTTTTGATTTAAAAAAAAAACCTTAGCATTTATTAACTTCTCCCAATCCCAAGTCTTACCCTCATAATAATACTTTAATGTATTAAGAACAATCATAAAAAAAATTCTTTGAAATCCAACACATGAATTCCTTGAAAAGTTTCAACACATATGATTATTATCCCTCATAATAACATTTTAATGCATTAAGAATAAGTATAAAAAAATTTTATTGAAAAATCTAACACATATGATTATTATCAAAATATTAAACTTTAATATAATATAATAAAAAAAGAAGATATTTAATTCCTTGTAAAGTCTAACACATATAATTATTATCAAAATATTAAAATTTAATATAATATAAAATAGGAAAAAAAGAATACATTTTAAAAAAAAACATTTAAAAATCATAATTCACATATATAGATAATTGTAAATATATTAAGGAAAAGGGGGTTTCTAAACCCCAAGCCTTGTGGGAGTTCCAATCTCTCAATCTTAATTTTCTAAATTTTTGATTTTAAAAAAAAAAACTTTACCATTTATTGATTTTGTCAATGCATTAAAGTATTATTATGAGAGATAATAATTATATGTGTTGGGACTTTTCAAGGAATTCATATGTGTTGAATTTCAAAGATTTTTTTTTATGCTTATTCTTAATGTATTAAAGTGTTATTATGAGGGTAAAACTTGGGGGTTGGGAGAAGTTAATAAATGTTAAGTTTTTTTTTTAAATCAAAAAATCAGGAAATTTAGATTGAGAGATTGGAGCTCTCATAAGGCTTGGGGTTAAAAAACTTCTTTTGCTTAATATATAGTATAGATAATTGTGAAGTACATATGAATTCCTTGAAAAATCTAACACATGATTATTATCCCTCATAATAACATTTTAATGCATTAAGAACAAGTATGAAAAAATTCATTAAAAAGTTCATCACATACGAATTCCTTGAAAAGTCCAACACATATGATTAGTATCAAAATATTAAATTTTAATATAGTATATAAAAAGAAAAAAAAAAAGACAAAGCGGTGAAACACAACCCGTGCATAGCACGGGTGATATGCTAGTATATATATAGCCCAAAGGTAGGTGTTGCTTATATATATAAACACATACATATCTATATATACACATATAAATATCTAGTATATATAGGAATTATGTTATAATACATATTCTTGAAATAATGTACTATAAGCAACTTATGACATTTGTGGTATTCATAACTAAATATTTTTTAGTCATAATTAAAAACAAAAGTCATAATTAAATACTACATAAAGTATAATTAAAGACCTTTTGGATCATAACCAAAATAATAATTACAATAGATGATAACCAACATCACAACGAGTCATAACTAACATCATAATGAGTCATAACTAAGCCATAATTAATACCACAATAAATCATAGTCAAATATCACAAATGTCATAACTAGAACATATGATCCCATATATATGAGTTAACTTTTAAATCTAAGTGATTACATATATATTCTATTTTTCTTTTTCTCTATCTTTATCTTTATCTTTATCTTTTTTTTATATGTTTTTCTATTTTTTTAAAATTTTTCGGGCAATTTAAAAAAACTTACTGATACACATGTATATATATATTTTTTCAGAATCACATTTATTGGGGTTCAAAATAGATTTTGATCAATTTTTGTTAGTTTTAAATATGATCCAATATATTTTTTATTTTTAAAATCACCATAAAAGGAGCTTTAATATTTTATTTCAATAATTAATGACTTTAAGAATAATTGATTTTAAATGTTTACAAATTATTTTTGACCAATACATGAATTAACTGAATAAAAAATATTCATAATTATTAAATGATTATAAAAATAAAAATTGTGTCATAAACAAAAATTATTTTGGAGGTATTTTTTAAACAACACTTTACAGCTAACTAAATAAAATTATCTACAATTAAGTGTTAAATAAAATGATTATAAAAATAAAAATTGTACCATAAACAAAATTTATTTTTGAACTACTGATTTTATTTATTTTTTAACGATATTTTTTAGACAACATATTAACAAAATAAAAAATATTAAATAAAATGATTATAAAAATAAATGCAACCACTATTTATATATATTTATTTATTTATTTATGTTATATGCTAATGTAATGAAATAAAAATTCAAAAAAAATTAAAAAGAAAAAAATTCATATAAGATTTTTTCTTTGGATTTAGATCACTTAAGTATTTTTTTTTTTTTTTTGTAAGCTTTTGTTTTTTTTTATTTTTTATTTTTTGGAAAAAAAAAACTATTCAGAATATTGTAATAGGGAGGTACCTGTAATTATGCAAAACCTTAAGAGAGGTAAGTGTAATTTATCATAGGAAAGAATGAATGAGAGTCAGTTGTGTCAGCTGTGTCTTTTCATAATGTGGTTGAAAGGTGTTATGGTCAATTCCATTATCAAGTTAATGTCGTTAAGGCTTTTCTAATGGGAAAGGAGAATCTGACTATTATTTTCAAAAATAAGGGAGGTTTGTATAATTTTTAATATCACAAGAGAGGTATCTGTAATTAAGACAAACTTCAAGGGAGGTAAGTGTAATTTATTCTTTATTTTAAGTGAATAGTAACCCATGGACTTTTAAGATCATTAATAGAGTATATTCATGAGGTTGAACCTATGATGCATCTTCTCGCGGCCCGTTCCCTGTATTGATGTTCTGTTTTTCACAATAGTAAACGGTTTTTCTTTTTCTTTTTCTTTTTCTTTTTTTATAAATAAAAAATAAATAAATTAGCTGAGGTTGAACCCAGGGGTGGGAATTCATTGGACCGATCGGGTTTGGGACGGGTTGATACTATTTAGAGCATCTCCAACAGTGTATCAAATTTTTTATTAAATTTGAGTAAAAAATAACTCATTTTACCAAATCTGGTACCAGATGCTCCAACGGTTCACCTTTCACCAAATCTGTCCCGGGACAACTGGGTGGTCGACCGGCTGGTCGACCGGTGAGTGAAATTTTTTTTTTTTTTTAATTGTCTGAACCGTTTTTGTTGAATTTTCTGAACTTTTTCCGGGACGACCGGGTGGTCGACCGGCCGGTTGACCGGTTAGGGAATTTTTTTTTTTTTTTTTTGAACTGTTTGAATTTTTTTTTGAACTATTTGAATCTTTTACTGGTTGACCGGTTAGTCAACCGGCCAGTCAACCGGCTGGTCGACCGGTTGGTATCACCCCAACGGTCAGTAACAATAACAGTGATTTGGTGAAATGCTTCGCCTGTTCTCAGTTTGATGACATGTTTGGTGAAATCTCATTTTGATATCGATTTGGTGCAACCGTTGGAGCATCAAACAGTAACTTTTCACCAAATTTTAAATTTGATGCTGGGTTTGATGAACCGTTGGAGATGGTCTTAATAAGCGATTTTGTATTTATCCAAACTCGATTTCGTCCTAACATCAGGTCTTTACATCTGTCCAAACTTGACTCAAAAAATAATTATAAATGTCAAGCCTATTCATTGGCTATATGTTAAAAAAATTAAAATATTCTATAATTAAATTTAATCACACATTATATTTCTTAAATAAATTCAATTAAACATCACTACAAATGTGAGTTTCAAATAAATCAACAAAAATAAAGTCTAAATTCCAACAAAAAAATATATTTTTAATATATTATAATTAATTAATAATTTAATAGTGGGTCAGATCGGATTGGATTAAAAGTATAAATCTCAATTTCATCCCATTAATATATCAGGCTGAAAATGTTAGTCTAGCACAATCTTATGGGTTAAAACAACTTTCACAAATTAAAAAAAAATAGAATCAAGCCGAAGAGACTAAGGCCTCGTTTGGCAAGAGGCTATTTTAGCTAATTAGCCAAAAAGTTACTAAATTAGTCGAAAAGCCAACAACCCATACCAAAAAGTCAAAGATTCTCTTTTCTCTCTACTTTTTGCACATCTTTTTATAATTAGCCAAAAAGTCATCCCAAAATATAAATTTTTTTTACCTACATTTTTAACTAAATAGCCAAAAAATGACTAAATTAGCATGTTTCCAAACGAGGCCTAAGTAGACCATGATGCCCACTTCAAAGCTTAAAATGATTCTAAAGTTTTATATTGTTCTTTATTTCCTACAATTTTTTGGACATTGTAATCATAAAATTTTAATGAATGCAATTGGATTAACTCAGTTGATGACGTCAATTCATGGAGTATTTAGGAGGTCAATGGGTACAACAAAAGGTAATTCTTCCTCCAAATTCTATGAGTTGTATACTCTCTTGAATTTGGAATTCAAACTTCTTTTTTTTTTCTCACAAAAATGATAATTAGTCTATTAATAATTAAATTGCAAGACGGATCTCTCATCATCGTGCCAACTTCTTGGGATCTGAAGAATTTCAAGTGTCACCCAAAATTAAAAGGGATATATTGTTAATTTTATTTGCTATAAATGAAATAAAATAAGATAATCGGTAATAATGAATTTAAAAAATTCAAAATGCAGGGCATGTCGGTGGGCTTATGCTTGGCAAGCATGTCGGTGGTACATGAACAGTGAAGGATGTTGTGAGTTGTCTTTTTATTTTTATTAATTTTTTTTTTGTTGAGTTGTCACTAACATGCATCGAGAGAATAAAAAGATCATATGCAATACAACCAAATATATGCCGTTTTATCAATAATAATAATAATAATAATAATATATAGGGCAAATTATATATACCCCTAGAGGTTTAATAAAATTACAGATACTCCTGAGGTTTGAGAAATTGCAGATAGCCCCCTGAAGGTGCTATTTGCATAACATATTAGAGGACAAACTGTTATGAAAATATAAACCTCAGGGGACAATTTGTTATGAAAATATAAACCTCAGGAGGTATCTATAATTTAGCTAATTTTCGAGGGAGGTACATGTAAATTGCCCTAATATATAATATTCTTGTTTTATTAGTTTAATAAACTTTTTTGTCAACGCCCTGGGTGGAGAGCCGCATGTATATCGGTGGATTAGAGTTTTATTAAATAAAAATAAAATCAGTAGTGGGATTCAATAGATGCATACAATTAAAATATAAATTTATTGAATTATATTATATGATAGTTATATTTAAATAGTATAATTCAAACATTTCATGTAATGATGTATTGTTAAATGATAATATCACATGTTAACAATTATGTGATCTCATTAGTAAAAAAATTAAAAAAAAAATATTATTAAGAACAATTTCAATAGATTAACTAAATATATCTTATTAAATATTTTAATTAACCTTTTATATTTTTTACATTTTAGGCTAGTCATCTGACTAGTTAATTATTTATCTATTACATAAATTTTATTAGTCAACACGCGATAGCTAAATATTAAAAATAATCAGTGTGTTTGGTTTGAGTTTTCTGAATTAAATTTTTTAAAAATTGAGTTTTTTTATTTTCGTATTTTTTTTTGTTTTTAGTGAATATTTTTAAAATTTTAAATATTTTTTTTACTTTTTTAAATGTACCTTACTTAGATGTATCTAAAAAGTAAAAAAATTGATACTCCTGAGGTTTGAGAAATTGCAGATAGCCCCCTGAAGGTGCTATTTGCATAACATATTAGAGGACAAACTGTTATGAAAATATAAACCTCAGGGGACAATTTGTTATGAAAATATAAACCTCAGGAGGTATCTATAATTTAGCTAATTTTCAAGGGAGGTACATGTAAATTGCCCTAATATATAATATTCTTTTTTTATTAGTTTAATAAACTTTTTTGTCAACGCCCTGGGTGGAGAGCCGCATGTATATCGGTGGATTAGAGTTTTATTAAATAAAAATAAAATCAGTAGTGGGATTCAATAGATGCATACAATTAGAATATAAATTTATTGAATTATATTATATGATAGTTATATTTAAATAGTATAATTCAAACATTTCATGTAATGATTTATTGTTAAATGATTTATTGTTAAATGATAATATCACAGGTTAACAATTATGTGACCTCATTAGTAAAAAAAAATTTTAAAAAATAAATTATTAAGAACAATTTCAATAGATTAACTAAATATATCTTATTAAATATTTTAATTAACCTTTTATATTTTTTACATTTTAGGCTAGTCATCTGACTAGTTAATTATTTATCTATTACATAAATTTTATTAGTCAACACGCGATAGCTAAATATTAAAAATAATCAGTGTGTTTGGTTTGAGTTTTCTGAATTAAATTTTTTAAAAATTGAATTTTTTGGTTTTCGTGTTTTTTTATTTTTAGTGAATATTTTTAAAATTTTAAACATTTTTTTTACTTTTTTAAATGTACCTTACTTAGATGTATCTAAAAAGCAAAAAAATTGTGAAAAAATATTTTAAAAAATTAAGAAATACATAAAAATACAA
The DNA here is from genome assembly GCF_004153795.1 of Camellia sinensis. NCBI lineage: Eukaryota > Viridiplantae > Streptophyta > Magnoliopsida > Ericales > Theaceae > Camellia > Camellia sinensis. Next base: position 1,378,243 of record NW_021025702.1, read on the forward strand.
AAAATGTACTGAATTCTTGTATTTTTTTTGTATTTTTGATATTTAGTGAATTTTTAAAAGATTTTTTTTACAATTTTTTTATTTTTTAAGTGTATTTATGTTAAGTGTGTCTAAAAAGTAAAAAAATTCACATAAAATATTAAAAAAATTTAGTAAAAACAAAAAAATATAAAAAATATAAAAATAGAATTTTCTGAAAACTAATTTTAAAAAATGGGAACCAAGCAAGCTATTTCCTCATTCTTCTCCAATTGCTTCCTTTCCCATCTTTTGTTGGAAATGATTAATTAATAATAATAGTCTGATGTAATTAACAAAGTAGATGGTACTATTAGAGTACATGTTAACTAAATTGATTAGTCAAAATAAAAATCACACTTTTTATGCATTTTAAGTTGCAAGTGTTGGAGTACTTCTAAGACTAGAGGACAAGTTTAACTTCTGTTGTAATAAAGAAGATGTGAAAAACATAAAATGTACTTAAAACTCTAAATAACATGGTAGAAATTATCACTGTTTTGTTTGGTGCAATTTACGTAATTACTTATATTTTTTTTAAAAAAAATTGAAAATTTATGATTAGATTGTTTAATGCAATTTTACTTATAATTTATTAAATAAAAATAGTTTTAAAAATTTTAATTATAAAAAGGTAAGAAGAGTTGTATTTTAACTTATTTTTTTTTTTAGGAATAAGGGTTGCTGCTATGCCATAAGAAATAGAAGCCTTGCTGTGAGGATCTTTATGAGTTTTTTTGGGGACCTATATTGTTAATATGAACTGTTTATATTATAAGATTTGTCGAGTATAATATTCATGTAAAAATCAAGTTAATCAGATATTGGTAATCTTATGATTAGATTCTAATTATTTTTAAAAAATTATTAAATTCATGTTAACCGTTGATTTTTTTTAAAAAACAAATGTATTCTTCTTATAGAGTTATAGATGTTTAATTTATTTATTTTTTGCATAGATGATCTATTCAACGAACCTTAATATATTAACGGTTCGAATTATTGAAAAAGACTTAGATCAAGCCCCCAATGGGCCACACAACATAAGGCACAGCAGAAACTCGAACTTTTTATTTTTTGGGGTCCAACTTTTTACTTACTAAAACTACACCAAATATACTCACTAACTTGCCCCTCTTAACTAAGGATTTTTTATTTTTTATTTTTTGACAAGATGAAATTATATTTGTGGTCCCTATATTTTGTTCATTATATCATTTTGATTCATATACTTTTAATTAGTTTAATTTTGACATTTAATTTTACATTTTATGTCAATTTGGTCAAATTAATAATGTTGTTAGTGTTTTTGATAGAAAATTATCACTAAATTTATTAAAGCTAACTTACTGAATTGAGTAAGTTTATAATTTTGCCCTTAAAACATGACATATGCCACTTACGTGTATTTTTTTGTATAACAATGGTAAGAGTTGTAATTAATTGGATCAAATTAAGATAAAATCATAAATTTAAAGTTAAAATCAAACCAATTAAAATTATAATGACTACAACTACACAATGACCAAAATATAGAGACTATCGTCATAATTTGTCCTAACAAGATTATGCCATAAGATTCTTCTTTTTATTTGGGTAAATTAACTTTCTCTAAAATTTAGAAAAAATACCATAAATCTTATAAGTTTGATATAATTATATTAAAATTCTTTAAACTTTTAATTCATATAACGTTTGAATTATTAGTCATATAAATAAAAAAACAACGTTGTCATATTTTTACACAAAAATATACATTTTAAATTATTTATCTTTTTAGTTTCACACAATTGTGTAAATAGAATATTAATATATTGAGAGGGTAATTTATAAATAAATTGGGCCGAGCTAAGGAAGAGGCTTCTTTGGAAGTTGAGCCGCACGTTGGACCGAGACAGGAGCTGCTATAGCTCGGTCTAAACACTAACGAGCTTGGGCCAGGAGAAGTTTGGGCCGAGCTATGGGCCGAAGTGTTTTTGCTTCACTAATTGGACCTCACCGTTGTTAGCTCGGTTAGAGACTGCTACGGTTAGCTCGGTCTAAACTACCAAATCGAGGTTTAAGTGGACAGGGACTGAGCTAGGTGTTGCATATGACAGCATCAGATTGAGTATGTTAAAGGGCTAGTGTTAGATCAGTCATACTGTTATTCAACCGTGGTAAAACCATCTCACTTGGTTTAAGCAGTGAGGAGGGTGTTGAAGGATAAGCATTATCTTTTAGGAGTGTGACTCCTAGAAGGATTCTACATTGGGGAATAAGAGTCCTACTAAGATTGTGTCAAACAAAAACTATTAAAGCTCACAACAGAACCTATGCACAGGTATCACAACTTTGATTCTCGAATACACAGAGCTTTTGTCTATTTGTCTATTTTACTGACTTAGGTATCGGAGAGGTATCCGGCACACACCCGCTGGCTAGCTTACGTTTGTGTTCTAAGGGAGTAAACCGACGACGTTTGGAGGAGTGTAAACTTGATCGACAGGATTATACGAGAAATTATTTCTGTGCTCGTACATATATTTATAATTTATTATATTTTTTCAAACTTTAAATGTGATTAGTGTAATTTATTCTTTTTATGTGTCTTTTAGCCGCATCAATTGCGGGGCGGGTGAACGGAGCGGACACTTAATCAGGGGAAAAACACAAAAACCAAAGAATGAAGCGGACACGCGCGAAAACGACGTCGTCCTTTCAACATCCCTAATACTGTGTTTGGTTGGAGTATTTGGAGAGGGATTTGGAAAGGGAAAGGGAAAAGGTGTGTGAACCTATGTGAAATATAGACATGTTTTATTCACATTTCACCTACATTTTCCATTTCTCTTTCCAAATCCCCCAAATCCACCAACCAAACACATCATAAGTATGTGATATATTTGAAGTTAAAGCATCTTTTTTTTATCCTATCACATATTCGGTTTTTGTTATAAGCTGGCAAATTTCTAAGCAATCCTTTGGGAAGAAGTTACGGTTAAAATAGTTACGAAAAATAAAATAAATTAAAAAATTAATAAAATAAAATCTTATATTTAAATTATGATGATTTTATTTTTTCTTTTATAAAAGTTAAAAAAATTAAAAAGTTTATTTCAAACGAGATTTTTTAATCTCAGCCTAAATAGTCAAAAAGTTGTACAGGCAATGCACAATCCAAACGAATCCTAAATACATTTTAAAATCGTAAAATATCTATATTAGAAAAATATTTGTATAAGAGTATCTCCACTAGAAGAATTATATAGGGTTGCTTTGGAATATGGGTTAGTTTTTCGACTTTTTTAGCCTGGAGTTAAAAAGTCTCGTTTGAAATAGGTTTTTTGATTTTTTTGACTTTTGTGAGAGAAAAATTAAAATGATTATGATTTGGATGTAACATTTTATTTTTTTATAACTATTTTAACCAAAAAACTTAGAAAGAAAATATGCGAAACGAAGACATAGTAGAAGGAATAATATAATGGACACATCTTCTACAAAATTTTATATTGCTTACTCATAATGTGAGTGATCTAAAGCGTATTTGTAACCACACTTTTATGCTTTATTTGTTTGACTCCATACACCTTATGAATTGATGATCTTATAAGTTCTAAAAAAAAATATACTTGATTGAAAAAATATAAATCTAGTGAGATTATGAATATCTTTTTGTAATGTTTATTTTCATGGACTGAATTAAATGGGATTAATATTCCTTTGTTAGATTTAGATTGTAAATCTTATCCCATATTTAGATTATCTTAGGATTATGGGGTGGGCTAATAAAATTTTATTAATTTTGTAATTTATTTAATTAGTTTAAATCTCTCATTAGTTCTTTATTTTGTTTCTCATTCTCTCTTGAGATTCAATAATGAGAGGGGAATTTGTGTCGAGCAATGGTTGAGCAAAACCAACGCGGACATAGTGTTTGGCCAAGCTAACCAACACGGACACAGTGTTGGACCGAGCTAACAGGATATGGTGATTGGTCGAGCTAAACCAATACAGGACATGGTGTTAGGCTAAGCTAAACCTTGCAATCTTCAGTGTCGTGCTGAAGTAAGCCAGGCTTGGACCGTAGGAACGGGCCGAGCTAGGCATAATTTAGGCCACAAGGGAGGACCGAGTAGAATGAAGATGAACCGTGATTTACGACCGAGATGGTGACCGACATGATTGACCGGTCCAAAAATATCATGCCCTTACGGCCTCGACCGACCTTAGAGAGCTGGCTTGGGAATCGACCTGATTTAGCTCAGCACAAGATTGCCTTGAGTTAGCATTCTGGGGACATCGCAAGTGGTTGCTCAGCTAAGGTGCCCCACGTGGTCTAATGATATATGGAGAGGACAACAGAGGTAGTGCACGTACAATCTGGGACTACATGGCCAGCCTAGAAAAGATGTGCGCACAGATTTTGGAAAAAAGGTAAGCAAACTTTGGCAACTTTCTTCCTTTCTCTCTAGCTTCCCTTCTTTCTCTCCAAAAAAACTAACTTGATTGTCGGAGAGATTTTTAGGCAAATCACTCGCCGGGTAGCTTATTTTCGTTCTGTTTGTAATGAGTCAGAGTTCTTTCGGAGCAATGCGATCTTCGTAGCAAAGCATACTGTAGACACCCCATTTTTGACAGTCCTCAAGACTCGATTGTGCTTGCAGGTACATCCAACCACTAGCTCGATTGCTCGTCGGGTATTTAACTTTCACGGCGGAACGTCACAGGTTTGAGCTTTCCGAACCCTGTATCCTTTCTGTCCCATTCTTGGACTATGGCTTGGTCCTTTCAGAATGCTTTTCTTGGTGCACGGCCGACCATGGTCTGGCACTGCCGGCCATGCCTTTGTTGCTGCCAGCCACTGGTGAAGCGTACCGGCTATCAGTGAGCCACTGTCGGCCACCACTGATGGCCGGCAGAACCCCTGTCTCAGCTGGTTTCACTCCAGATCTTTTGAGCCAGTTGGAATCCTTTTATCTCTCCTCCATACACGTGTGTGGAGGGATGAAGCTCTTGCCAAGCTTCTTGAAGAAGCTTTGCATTGCTTTCCCTCTATATAAGGAGAGGCCCTCTCTCCTTAGCAGAGGTTCAGCCATTTTAGAAGAGTTGTATCTCTCTCTCTCTCTATATATATATATATATATTTCTTACTCTCTCTCTATATTGTTGTTGGTTTTGTGCCTTAAAGTCCATTCTTCTTGCACTTTTACACTACAACACATAGAGAGACACCACCACCTTTGGACTGAGGTTCTTAGGAGTGTTACTTGAGCTTTGAAACTTGGTTTTTGGCCCCTGAGGTTGCTGGTTTCGAAGTTGATCTTCAAGGGTGAGTATTTCCCACTTTTTAGCATTTTTTTGTATCTCATTTTGGCCATCCTTGCATATTGTTTTAGGCCTTGCTTTTAACTGAAAAAAGTCTTGTTTTTAAGTGATTTTGATGATTGTTTGAGGTCTTTTTGGTGTTAGGGGTGTACAACCCTCTTGTATGCCTTGTTTGGCCTTGTTTTGTACCATGCTTTAAGGCCTTTGAGGTAGTATTGGTTTGGCCTTCTAGCCACCGAAATCTAGTGGATTTTTAGTGGCAGGCATGTGGTTTTGAGGCCTCAAATTAGAGGGGGCGACCCTCTTCTCTTCTTGTTTTTGTTTGCTTGTATTTTTGGCCTATCAAAGGAACATGTATCCCTTTTCTTTTGAGGCATGGTTCAAGCCCTTTTTTGTGACTTTTAGGACCTACCTTTTTATGGCTGGTTTGGTCACTCCTTGCATGCTTCATGTATGTGTAGTGTAATCTAATTTGTGGCTCATCAAAGTAGCATGTCTTTCTTGCATGTGTTGGCTCCATTTCAGTAGGTTTTTGGTGCTGTTTTACCATGCCTTAGATCTTTTTTGGGTTGGTTTTGTCACTCCATGCATGCCTAATACACTTGTAGTGTAAATCACTTAAACTAGCTTTATATGCTTCATGCTTTGACATGTCATTTTAGCTTGTTTTCCTTCCATTTCAGCAGGTTTTTGGTGATATTTTACCATGTCATACTTCTGTTTTAGTTTGGTTTGGTCATCTTTTGCATGCTCCATATACTTGTAGAACAAATCTTGCTTATTAGCTTTATGTGCATGATGTTTTGACTCATTATTCCAACATATTTTGGCTGTGCTCCAACAAGATTTTTTTCTTATTTTGGGCTATTCTAGGACTGTTTTGGGCTGCCATGGTCGTATCACTCATGTTTTGTATAGCTATAGTGTAAATGCTTTGGCTAGCCTTGGGTTTTGAGGCCTCTACCATGCCATACATGTGATGTTTGCATGCTTTGCCATCATTCTAAATGTTATTTCAGTCCATGAAATGTAGTCATACACTTGCATTTGACATGCTTTTAATGCCTTGGAGCCTTGGCTCTTTATGCCTCATGAATGGATCATTGTGCATGCCATTAAGCCTAGGCCTTTGGGTCATCATATCAGTGCATTTTTGGTCTTGTTATACCATGATGTAACTCTGTTTTATTGTTGTCCAAGTCATGCCATGTTTGGTTTTAATAGGTGTAATGTAATACCCCTTTTGTAGCCTTGCATGCTCCATGTTTTTACCTTTGTTCTAGCTTGTATTGGCTAGGTTCAAGCATGTTTTTAGTCTCACCTTGACCTGCCTAGGGACTGTTTTAGGTACCCTTAGTCATTCGGGGCTTTCCTTGCATGGCCTTGGTTTAAGTCCTTTTGTTGGCTTCGTACTTTGAGCTTTCTTGCATGCTATGTTTGACTTGTTTGGGTGTTTTGGCATCACCCCTTGCATGATTTCAGAGATTACCTTATTGCCACACATCCATGCTTGTCACTCCTTAGGTGTTCTTGAGAGTTGCACTTTTATACCTTAATTGGTGAGTCAATTGGCATGCATGTTTGTTTTGCCTTTTCATGCTTTTTCATACCATCATTTCAACACTAATGGCCACTGATTTGGGCATAGTTAAGGTCTGCCCCTCTTGGTTTAAGTCCATCTTTACATGTCATAGCATGCTTGTCACCTTGTACGTTGTCGCATGCTTGGTTTATCGCATGTTTGCATGTCTAGGTTGCTTTGCATTGTGTATGCTTAGTTGTTGCATGTATTAGTATTGTGCATATTATTAGCCTTGTTAGATTGTTCATATTGCATTACATGTTCGCATGCACCGCATTGTGTATGCCATCCTTGGATGGCATTGTTGTTTGGATTAAATGTTAATCCGAACATGAGAAACGAGAGATGTTTCATACTTCAAGTGATGAGACGTGTCTCAATTCTCAGTCGCCGACGCTCTAGATTATCCATGATAGAGTTCTAGGCATTTGTGTGTTTATTTGTGCATTCATTTCTCATTGATTTGCACAAGTTGGGTCTTTGACCATCATGCATCGGGATGCGTGATTGATGGTCTTGGATCCGACTATGCCTCTCCCTTGATGTTTCGAGGTGATATGGGGTGGCATAGTGCATACATACCCTTAGGAGACTCCTCATTTTCTCTATTTTGTGTTTTGCTACAGTTTGGTGTCCCAACACATCAGTGGCCGGCAGTGCCTTGCAGATGGCTGACAGTCCCTCATTCTTGGCCGGCAGTGCCCACTATTGGTCGGCAGGATGGTCGGCAGAAGCTCCCTATGGCCGGCAGGCCACTGGTGCACTCCTCAGCATGGTTTTGGTAAGATCCAGCAGCTAGTTCTTAAGGACACCCTGCGGACAGAGCCTCTAGAGAGCATTTGGAGAGCCTTCGGGACGGGAACCGAGCATGCATCTTCAACATCTTCAAGGCAGAGCTGAGGCGGCCTAGTCTACATATTTTAAATGCTTTATTTGTTAATTAGCATTTGGTTTTGTAATTTAATTAGTTAATTTGTTAATTAATTAAGTTTTGTAATAATTAGTTGTAGCTAGTTATTCAATTTGGTCGTGTAATAATTAATTACCTTGTTAGTTAGTTAATTAGTTGGTTTGTATTATTTATTCGGACCCTCCGCCGAGAGGGCGAATTTTGTAATAAGGGTGTGTGTGTGTGTGCATGTCTTCCAACCTCCATTTCTTTCTCCCTTTTACTTAACCGCTTTCGATGGTTAGTTTTAGGGCATTTTCAATTAGCATACCTTATGCTTGCATGTTTGCATCCATTCATCTGTATTGCATGCACTGGGCTCGGCGCATCATACTAACCGCATCATATTTTGATTCCAATTTGAATACATGATTATCAATTGTTGCATTTTATATGTCATCTTAGAATAGTCGAGCCTATTTCTAGTTGCATTTTGCATGCGTTGCATTAGCCATCTCAACATGAACTAGGATCATGTATTGATTACTAACTAGTTCCTGTTTTGGCTTGGAGTACACTGTGAGTGTTTACGCTTTAGCATACTGCATGTGTGTGAGTGTTGCCATGATAACTTGCTTTCCATGAGGCTATTTGCTTAATTGATATAACTGCCTGAATGCCTGTGGGTGAAGGTTGGATTACTTGAATTGGAACAATTCATCAAATCCGCATTTTAGCCTACTTACGAGTAGCAAACTTCAAACCATTTTCCAAACAAACGGATATGCAATGCTTTGTTCCAAATTAGGCGATCTAATCTATACTTGTTTTGTTGTGCGCATCACATAGTAACTCTAACTAATTAACCGGAATAAGAACACATGTGTTTTCAAAAACAAGATATCATGTTTAGTACAGGTCGATCTTTGATTGGGCGAGCGTGGGTGCTTATAGATGACCTTCCCCAATCGTACCCAAGTTCCCGAGCCGAAGCAACTTTGGTGATGACGGACACGTGGTCTTAGGCACGAGTCAGGGTTTTCTAAATTTTTCAAAAATAAAATATTTAGGTGGTGACTCTGTATTTGGCAAAGCAGTGCATGTTTGACACTTCTTTCTAAAAAATCAGTTTTCCGAAATGATTTGCCGGATTTTGACTCTTTGGTGATTTATCAATCTCACATTGCACATTGTGAGATTATATTAAGAACCGTGACAATTTGAGTCTGAACTGTAGCATGAGGCTCTTAGGGCGCGTCTACACATATGGAAGACGTCGAATATTTCTCCCCCGTACAAATATATTATGTTTGGACGGACTATTAATCTTAATCTCAATTTTCTTAGCCAAATAACAAATTGTATATTTTGTTAGATTATTATTCGAATTTCAAGTTATGCCCGTCCAATCAAATATGTCATTAGTCCCGTTTTACAAAACTAATACAGATACCTTTCATATAATAAAGGAGCGTATAAACAATTATAATTGAATAAATCATGCTAACCTCTCTTTTAGTATAATTAAAACGACTGAAACTAATATTAGTAGAGGTAGATACTGAAATAAACAAAATTATATATATATATATATATATACATTTTAATAAGAAAGAGATCATAATATTATTTTTTTTTATTCATACAATTAATGAATTATTGATAAAAAATAATCTGATTGTTGTATCAACTAAAACTTTAATGGAAGATAGTATAATTATCTCAAGAGTCTAAAACTAAGGGGTTGTTTGGGGAGTTCTAAATAAGTGTATTTTTTATCTTTTTAGATTAAAAAGTTGATGAAAAAAATATGAATGTTTGGGTTAATTTTTTGACTTTTTATGAAAAAATATGTATTAAAAAATTGTATAAATTAGTGTGTAGAAAAAAATTAGTATTGAGAGTTGTGCATCCATAATATTTTACTTTTGATAAATAATAATAATTTTTTGAATAATTTTTTAATTTTTTAATTTTTTTTACACTTTTCAAACTTGGCCTAATTATATTTTCTTAAGAAACGTAAATATGAATTAAGGTAGAGAAAAGGATGGGCGAGAAGGAGTCTATAACAAAGGACAAATTGGAGAGACGGCGGCCCGGCAGGACTGTTTCACATAAAAAAAAAAAAAAAAAAAAAAAAAAGAAAGAAAGAGGACAATAAAGGATGCTGTCCAAATACCAAACCCAATAATAGCCACCGGCGGACTTTGAATTTTGAAGAAAAGTCAGAAAAAAGTTTAAAATGCCTCCAAAGTCTAATATGAATCCCCAACCGTGTTAAAGACGAGTCTCCTTTTATCTTTTAGAAAGAGAGATATAGCTGGTGTTCAATTGATAGTGTAAGCATGTCTTTGGTAAGTGGATTTGCAGTATTTTTTTGATTATTTTAATTATAAAAAAAATAAAATAGGTTATTTTAATCATAACAAACAAAACATCACATTCAATCCATAATCATTACATCTTCTCTCACAAAAAAATTTAAAAAAGTCAAAAAGTCAAAAAGCTCTTTCCAAATCAAGCTTTTAAGCCCAGGCTAAAATAGCTAAAAAAACCAAAAAATCAACCCACTTCCCAAACGAAGGCTAAGTGGCCAACTAGTTGTGATTTTTTTTATCGATTAGGATTAATAAAAGTAGATTTTTTTTTTTTGTCAATCAAAATTAATCAAATGATTTAATTGGATCAAGATTTGAAATAATGAATCAAGATATTTTATTAATTTTGTTTGGCAATAGATCTCCTTTCATTAATTTTAATTGATAAGAAATTTCAACTGTTGATTGAGTTGAATTCAACCAGAGACAAGGCAATAAAAATTATTAAAAGTTAAAAAAAAAATATAAAAAAGTTAAATATTTATTATTTTTATTTTTTATACGTCTTTTTATAAAAAAAATAAAATCATTTCAAACATATTATAATTTTTTATCTTATATTTTAACAAAAAAAATAAAAAAATTATTATAATAGTCTATTCTCAAGCGAGTTAAATTGGGTGGAGAATTTTTTTATTTTATGTTTAAAAAAAACAATTATCAGTTGTTTGGTTTGAGTTTTTTGAATAAATTTTTAAAAACTGAGTTTTTTGTTTTCGTTTTTTTTGTTTTTAGTAAATATTTTTAAAATTTTAAACATTTTTTTACGCTTTTAGATGCACCTTACTTAGATGTATCTAAAAAGTAAAAAATTTGTGAAAAATATTTTTAAAAATTATAAATACATAAAAATACAAAAAATATTACTAAATTCTAGTATTTTTTTTTTTGTATTTTTGGTATTTAGTGAATTTTTAAACGGTTTTTTCAATTTTTTTTTTTTATTTTTAGGTATATTTATGTTAAGTATGTCTAAAAATAAAAAAAATTACTCAAAATATTAAAAAAATCAGTAAAAACAAAAAAAACAAAAAATAAAGAAATAGAATTTCTGAAAAATATTTTTAAAAAATGATAACCAAGCATGGTATGTTTAGTAATTATTAAAAAAAAAATATTTTTATTAAAAAAAAATTTAGTTGATTCTTTTTTAACTTGTTTTTTTAAAAACTCATAATATTATATTATAATGCTATAGTGGAGCTTGTGAATTCAAGTTATGGGGGTGTTGACGGTAATTTCCTTTACCATTTCCATTTAATAGGTTTACTAGGAATACCCCATGCCTAAAGGCACTCTCACTATAATATCTAAATCGATTATCAAAATTTTAAATTTGAATAGAAAAGCACTAAATATTAATTGTATGTTTTTAAAGACAACTGTTGAACAATTTTTTTTAGAATTTGATCGAAACTACATAAGACAAATTCTCTAATTTATTTTCAAAATCAGCCATCTTTTGTTATATATAGATAATAAGTTCTAACTAGTGCTCAATGTTTTTAAAAACCGGACCGGGAACGAACCGGAAAAAAGATCGGGGTGGACGGGTCACCGGTTCAACCGTTGGGTTTGAACCGAAATTGAACCGTGACGTAATAAATATATTAAAATTATATTTAAATAAAAATATAGTAATAAAATTATAAAATTAAAATATTAAATTATTTTAAATATTTGTCTTAATATTTTTTACTGAAAAATATAAATATATATTTTGAAATATTATTAATTTCAATTTTGAAAGATGAAATCAAATATTTAATATTCTCTCCATATGATTTTAATTCAAATAATTTGATTGAAAGGAGAGCAAAAATTTTGGAGGGATATTAAAATTTCAATATTTCCTCCAATACATTTGATTGAATCCCACATGGATTTCTTGAGTCTTTTGAAAGAATTTTTTTCTTATAAATAGGTGAAGACTTTCACAATAATTTCATCAAAACTCTTAATGGGATTCCTCACAAGATGAGACCCTTAAAAAAGGATTTACAAATTAAAAAAAAAAAAAATGGAAATCGGTCCGGTTCGATCAACCCGTGACCGGGTCGACCGGTTCACCGATTTAACCGGTGGGTTCACCGATTTTCAATAAATAGTCCAATTTTTACAATTGACCGGTTTAAGAGGGCTAACCGGACTGAAACCCCATCCGGTCACCGGTTCAACCAGTTGAACCGACCGGTTCGATCCAGGTTTCAAAACCTTGCTAGTGCTTACCCTTGTCGAATGTTAAGTTCTAGTGCACAGTAAAATTGTGTAATTTCAATAAAATTCCTTTAAAAGGTTAATATTTTATAACATAAAACTTGAATTTTAGTATTTTTTTTTATCTTTTATATTTAAAAATAGCCAACATGACATCAATAGAAATGTCTTGAGAAAGTTATACGGGTAGTTTTCAAAAGTGTCCAACTACGACGAAAAAGTCTTGAGAAATGTCTTAAACAGGCTTTCCAAAAGCGTCCAATTCCTACGAAAAAGTTACAGGGGTAGTTTTTGTAATTTTTTTTACAACAATGGTAGAGAGTCATAATTTTTATGGTCACAATGGCTCAAAATTGTCAAAACGATGTCGTTTTGACATATTTTGCACCAAAAACGACGTCGTTTTGACAGTTTTGAGCCATTATGACTACAAAATTGTGACCCTTAAACATTTTTCTTTTTTTTAATGTTAATTTAGTTATATAATTGTAATTATATTAATTTTATCTTATAGTGTTTTATATTGTGTCAAATTGACAATATTTGTAAAAAAATTAAATAAAAATCAAAAGTGAAATATTTTATTCAAAAGGAAAATAATCATTTTAAATGGGACGAGAATACTTCAATAATGTTAAAGAGAATGAATGAATTAATTTGTCTATTAATTTCAACCTAATTTTTAATACAATTTAAAGTACAAAGTTCAAATTATTAATATATAAAAAAAGGGAGAATGTTAGAGATTCAAAACCCATGTAAATGTTTGGTAAAAAAAATTACTCCAGTAGAATTTTTTTTTTGTATCTCTAACCCTTGCTTAAAGAACAAATCATAAGAAAGATTGAAGGTGTAATTTGCCTTTAGTATAACCTTTCAAGGGGCAGATTGCTCTGCGTCCATAATCTAGATTGGGGAGCGTAATTTGAGACCGTGAGACTCACTATAAGTTCCGTTTCAATAATATAAATAGTTCATTTCGTGTCTTTCATTCAAAAAAAAAAAAAATAGATTGTTCCTATAATCATAAATTATTAATTATCGCGTTTGTTATCAAAAAAATATATGATTTGTATTTAAAAATACAATTGTTATTTTTTTTAACAAACATGATAAATTAAATAAGTTACGATTGTCTAATCGATCTAATTTTTTTGAGATGAAATACACAAAATGTCTAATAAAATCAACAATTCGGATCACTGAAATCAGACCCATGCCTTCAATTAGATTTGGAGTGGGTGTTCTCACACCTCATAAGGTTTATTCGGATCATATTTTGATGATTCGAACCGTCATATTATAGAATTAGTTAGATATATCATTCATATAAAAAATGAACTTAATCGGATAAGTATAACCCATGATCAACGCGAATAATAATTTTAAAAAATTATTAAAATTATGCCAACAATTTATTTTTTTAAAATATGAATGTGGTCATGTTGTGGATTACAAATATCTAATTAATTTAAAATTTTTCACAAATGATCTGCTCAACAAATTCTACACTATAAACGATTCAAATTATTAAAATAAGGGTAAATTACATTGACACCCCTTGAGGTTTGGGTTTAATATATATCACCCCCGACGTTTGGAAAATTGCATTCCCACTTCTATAATTAATTGTCTCATTTCAAAAATCTCCCTACTTATATAAAAGACAACAACTTCTGGTAAAAAAATAGAGGAAATTACATTGAAAAAAAAGTAAGCAAAGGAAGAAAAAAAAGAGTAAAACAAAACAAGAAAAAGAGAGAGTTTATGAATTCAATGTCTTTTTGATACTGATGTTAATTCTATCTAAATAATTACAATAACAACGGTCAGTATATTTTCCAAACGTCATAGAGTAATATGTATTAAATCCAAACTTCAATAGGTGTAAATATAATTTACCCTTAAAATAAATTTGAAATATGCGTTTAAAAACTCATAATACGATATTATGCTAGCGAGGGATAGTAACAACCTAAATTCACCCCCAATTCAGATTATAAGAGTGTTTGGAAAGAGAATTTGGTTAAAATAATTCGATAGAAATAGGTTAAAATAATCCAACAGAAATAAATTAAAAGTTAATTTTTAATTTTTTTTTTAAAAATCTGTAAAAAAGTAAAATAATAATATGACAAAAATAAATTAAAAAATAAAAAAAAAAACTTTTAACCGCCGAGTCAAAACAAGCGAATTAATGAAGCACATGTTGGCAGGTGCCACCACTTAATTGGGGAGTTTCATGTATTGTTGCTGTTGTTATATAATATAGTTTTTTGGGGTAAGCGTTTCTCGTGTACAAATTCACAAACCATTCTCTACAATTCAAATCAGAATTCAGAACTCTCTCTCACCTCACCAAACCTCTCTCTAAATTCTCTGAAATCAATTTCAAACTGTACCATCGATCCGATCTCTCTGTCTCTCTCTCTCTACAAGACAACTAGTAGCATGGCTGGAACATCGGTCTCTCCGATACCGATTCTGAAGGATGAACTGGACATAGTCATACCCACGATTCGTAACCTAGATTTCCTGGAGATGTGGCGGCCATTTTTTCAACACTACCATCTCATAATCGTCCAAGACGGTGATCCGAGCAAGATCATCAAGGTCCCCGAAGGATTCGACTACGAGCTCTACAATCGCAACGATATCAACCGAATTCTGGGTCCCAAAGCCTCTTGCATCTCCTTCATCATTCATATAAAAAATGAATTTGATCGGATAAGTATAACCCATGATCAACGCGAATAATAATTTAAAAAAATTATTAAAATTATGCTAACAATTTATTTTTTTAAAATATGAATGTGGTCATATTGTGGATTACAAATATCTAATTAATTTAAAATTTTTCACAAATGATCTGCTCAACAAATTCTACACTATAAACAATTCAAATTATTAAAATAAGGGTAAATTACATTGACACCCCTTGAGGCTTGGGCTTAATATATATCACCCCCGACGTTTGGAAAATTGCATTCCCACTTCTATAATTAATAGTCTCATTTCAAAAATCTCCCTACTTATATAAAAGACAACAACTTCTGGTAAAAAAATAGAGGAAATTACATTAAAAAAAAAGTAAGCAAAGGAAGAAAAAAAAAGAGTAAAGCAAAATAAGAAAAAGAGAGAGTTTATGAATTCAATGTCTTTTTGATACTGATGTTAATTCTATCTAAATAATTACAATAACAGCGGGTCAGTATATTTTCCAAACGTCATAGAGTAATATGTATTAAATCTAAATTTCAATAGATGTAAATATAATTTACCCTTAAAATAAATTTGAAATATGCTTTTAAAAACTCATAATAAGATATTATGCTAGCGAGGGATAGTAACAACCTAAATTCACTCCCAATTCAGATAATGAGAGTGTTTGGAAAGAGGGATAGTAACAATCTAAATTCACCCCCAATTCAGATTATAAGAGTGTTTGGAAAGAGAATTTGGTTAAAATAATTCGATAGAAATAGGTTAAAATAATCCAACAGAAATAAATTAAAAGTTAATTTTTAATTTTTTTTTTAAAAATCTGTAAAAAAGTAAAATAATAATATGACAAAAATAAATTAAAAAATAAAAAAAAAAACTTTTAACCGCCGAGTCAAAACAAGCGAATTAATGAAGCACATGTTGGCAGGTGCCACCACTTAATTGGGGAGTTTCATGTATTGTTGCTGTTGTTATATAATATAGTTTTTTGGGGTAAGCGTTTCTCGTGTACAAATTCACAAACCATTCTCTACAATTCAAATCAGAATTCAGAACTCTCTCTCACCTCACCAAACCTCTCTCTAAATTCTCTGAAACCAATTTCAAACTGTACCATCGATCCGATCTCTCTGCCTCTCTCTCTCTACAAGACAACCAGTAGCATGGCTGGAACATCGGTCTCTCCGATACCGATTCTGAAGGATGAACTGGACATAGTCATACCCACGATTCGTAACCTAGATTTCCTGGAGATGTGGCGGCCATTTTTTCAACACTACCATCTCATAATCGTCCAAGACGGTGATCCGAGCAAGATCATCAAGGTCCCCGAAGGATTCGACTACGAGCTCTACAATCGCAACGATATCAACCGAATTCTGGGTCCCAAAGCCTCTTGCATCTCCTTCAAGGACTCTGCTTGCCGTTGCTTCGGCTACATGGTCTCCAAGAAGAAGTATATCTACACCATTGATGACGATTGCTTTGTAAGCCTCTCCTCTATCACTCTTTCTTTTCTAACTGTTTCTCATCTCCAACTTTTTTCATTTTCTCTTTTGTTTTTAGCTCAATTCATTGATTTGGGTGTGTTATTGAAGTCGTCTGTGTGTTTGGATCTGACTCATTTTTAATCGGAATTTGATCTGTTTGGTAGCTTAGAAATATTCTCGTTATGATTTCATACCAAGAAATTAACAGAAAAAGAACTACCATTTGAAATCTATGTTCACCATTTGAAAAAGAACTACCAAATCTGAATTTGAAAATGTTTGACATGTGTTTCAGTTTAATGACCTTTGTAGTAACTGTTTCTGCAACAGATTTGATGTTGATTTGTGATCTATTATTCTCTGACGGTGACTTGTTAACTGTGGGTTGCTTCTTTCTTTCTATAAATGTTTGATCATTGTGGATCTTGATTGATTGATCAATGCCTATGCCAATTTGGTATACTCTGAACCCCGCTGATAGATCCCCGGTCTCTTTCATTTTTAGTCGAATTTTATTGTAATTATAGGATGCTTCGGGTTTTAAATTTTGTTCCATTTGGGGGTGATGTCGATGCTTTTATTTTCGCAATTGAATTTGGTAATGTCAAATTAACTTCAATTATGCTTCAGATCTAGATCTAGATCTAGTAGTATGTGTTTCATTTTTGTATATTAGCCGCAACTCTCGGCCAGACCTGTTATGTTGTACATTTAGAAAGTTTGGTTTTGTTTATTTCATGCCCAAAAATTTTGAATCTTTAGATTATATATCTGCATTGGAATTGACTGTTATAACCTTCCAATTCACAATTCAATACAAGTTTGAACCAAAACAATTTGATTCGACTATTGAATCTTAAATTAAGTGAATTGTACAATTCAACTGCGGTTTAGTATTATTCATTGTGATTTACTATGATTCCCTGCGATTCAGTTGTGTTTTCAAAATGCATGAAATGGTATCATTTCCGTAAAATTAAAAAAAAAATAAAATTAAAAAAGAAGATTAATTAATATATTGATAATATATGTGGTTTTATATGTATGTAATATATATAATTTAGTTATATTAATATGTATTTCATTTATGTGGTTTTATATGTGTGTAATATATATAATTTAGTTATATTGATATGTATTTCATTTATAATACTATGTGTGTAGTTTTATATGGATACACATAAATTATATATTATGATTCTTACGATTCACTAGTTTAATAAAATGATTTACAATACGATTTGCTATTTAACAACATTATCTCCTCTGTTCTTCCGGTTTCCCCCTTCCTGTTATCATGCTGAATTTGCTTCTTTGATTGTTCTGATCAAAATATTGAGGTGCTCTATCGGCTTTGCTGTTACAAATTTGAATTGTTTCGCATATGCTTTCTATTGGGATGCCATTTTGTTTGCTTTGTGTTTTAAGTTTTTGATATTGCCTCACAGGTCGCTAAAAATCCTTCCGGCAAAGACATTAATGCACTCGAGCAGCATATCAAGAACCTTTTGAGCCCCTCGACTCCATTTTTCTTCAATACCCTTTATGACCCATACACAGAGGGTGCTGATTTTGTCCGTGGATACCCATTCAGTCTCCGTGAGGGTGTCCCTACTGCAGTTTCTCACGGCCTCTGGCTTAACATCCCCGATTACGATGCACCCACCCAGCTTGTCAAGCCTCGTGAGCGAAACACTAGGTACAATTATCATTTGCACATACTTATCAAAATAATAATAATAATAATGAAAATCAGCATAACAATTGATCTGTGTCGGCTTTATCAGGTATGTAGATGCAGTTATGACAATTCCAAAGGGAACCCTCTTCCCCATGTGTGGTATGAATCTGGCATTCAACCGTGAGTTGATTGGCCCTGCAATGTACTTTGGACTTATGGGCGATGGCCAGCCCATTGGACGGTACGATGACATGTGGGCCGGCTGGTGTACTAAGGTATTATTCTTTTCATATTATTTCTGTCTTGATTCTTGTAGTTTCATCCATCCTCCGGATTATGTTCTCAGTGTTCTTATAATCTGCATTAGTAATGCTCTTTCGTGCTTTCTCTAATCATCAAGGGTGGCCCTAGACAATTTGGGGCCTTTGGTGAAAAATCTAGATAACGCCTATGGATAAGCTTAAAATTTTGAACCCGTTGACTAACAGTCCCTTTCCCTGTTTGATCAGCAGTCCGGGGTTCATAATATTGTCTTTGATCATTGAAGAAGCCACTAAGAGGTTTTGATTTATTGTTCGTGTAGGTGATATGCGATCACTTGGGATTGGGGATCAAGACGGGTCTGCCCTACATTTGGCACAGCAAAGCGAGCAACCCATTCGTGAACCTCAAGAAGGAATACAAAGGTATCTACTGGCAAGAAGAGCTGATCCCATTTTTCCAATCTGCGACCCTTCCAAAGGACTGCACCACCGTGCAGAAATGTTACATTGAGCTCTCCAAGCAAGTCAAGGCAAAGCTCGGAAAGGTGGATGAGTACTTCCTCAAGCTGGCCGACGCCATGGTCACATGGATTGAAGCGTGGGATGAACTCAACCCGGCTGAAGGAGAAGCAGCTGTACTAACCAAAGAATCCGGAAAATAGATAATCTGATATAGTTTCTCTGATCTTTTGATAGATCTATTCATGTATCGTTTATTTATCAGCCTTGCCGTATGAGAAAAGAGTATTTGTTTTTTGCAGGTTCGAAGTTATATCTTTGTTATTTTCGATGAGTTATTAAGAACAATAAAATATTATGCATTTTCCATTGAAGTAGATCGCTTTGTTTCTTGATTTTGCTTTTGATTTTCTGTTTTTGTTTTTCTGATGATTGAGAGAAGATGGTGGGTTTTGGAATGTCAATTATAAAAGTTTAGTGAGTTTTTTTTGTTTGTTTGTTTGTCTGTCTGTTCGATTGTCTTTTGCATTTGAATTTCAAATTGAGAATGCTGACAGAGCAGGTTTTGCTTTTCTTTTTTTGGGAATTACAATTCATTGTAAGTTTTTTAAAAAATTACACACAAGTGATAAATTTTATAAATATTAATAATTATAATTATAAATGTTTTCATTTATTTGTAAATATATTTTTTTACCCTCTACTAGAGTGTAACATCTCTTTCATTTTAATACACTAGTTGGACTTGGAAAGTAAAAAAAAAAATTTATTAAAGAAAAAAGGACATTTAGGTTGTGTCAAAAGAAATCTATTTGTTTATTAGTTGATTCACCAAATTAACTATTTGTTGAAATGCCAGTGGCGCATAGGGACAAAGTGAGGCTATTTGTTGAATATCATATATTTATTTATCTCGCCACCACCCTTAGCTGCCGCCAACTTTGATTTTTTTAGCCCTAACAACTTTTTCCAATGTTTTCTTATCACTAAATAAAATTTTATTTTAGATCTAATATCTTATACCTTTGTATATATTTAGGATAGATTTTTCACTAATTTTTTCAAGAAAAAGCTAAAAAAGTAGATTTTTTAATTTTTTTTTGTTTATTGCCTTAAGAGAACTTTTATTTTAATTTTTCATTTTTCACTTCTAAGATTCAGTTGACTTGAAGTTTTTGACACAAAGTCTTAAAAAAATTCAATAAAACAAAAAAAAAATAAAAAATAAAAAATATCAATGGATTTGAAAATAACTACTGTGTCAATTGGTGGATCGGTTTTGAAATCATCTCTTCATTTTTTATTTTTCTTCTTGCGGGTATTGTGGGGCTCACTTTAAGGCTGTATCTTTAGCACAACAATTACTCTAAATTCATGACTAGCGGGACTATGACCTCGTTTGATAGAGTTGTAAAAAAGTGATTATAACTTATAATTTAATAGTTTATAATTTATAACTGTGAACATAAGTTAATTTTTTACTTATAAATTAAGTTTCTCCTCCCCCATTCAAAAAATAAGTTGATTTTTGACTTATAAAAAGCTATAAGCTGTATTGTTAAGCTGAACCAAACACATCAAAATAACTTAAATTAAGCTAAAAGTTAAAATAAGTTAAACATAAGCCCTACCAAACAGAACCTATGAAAAGTACTTCACTTATTTTATGTTTGAAATTTTGAATCTAATGTTTGTCAATACAAAAGAAAATGAAAGCAAATAATAATAATAATAAAATATTTAACAAAAATCGATGATTCCTTATTTCTTCAACTTTGAAAGTATCCATAGATATTAAAAAATGGACATTTTTTGAGAAATGTTTATTAACTTTCTTTTCATTTTCGTCGCCAATCAAACAACAGCAAAGAATTTGGAACCTCTCTATTTGGTATGATGTTAGTAACACTTAAAACGAATGAATTTATAGTGTGAATTTTAAATTTTAAATTTGGAACCTCCCGTGCATAGTGTGAATTTTAAATTTGGTATGATGTTAGTAACACCTAAAAAGAATGAATTTAATTCACATATTTTTTGAACATTTTCTAAATATTTTGTTTTAACATCAAATTCTAGAACCAAATAAAATCTTAACACTATTATAATAAGGAGAATTTTCTTAAGGTCCCTAATATTAAGGTTTTATAAGATAAAAGATATAATATTTTCATAATAGTTAAGATCCCTCAATATTTCTACAGAGAAAATTCGACTCAGAGAAATTTTACCCAATTCAAAAAAATTTCACCACATCTCAGAGATATTTGAATTTTCACAGAGAATTTTTTCTAATTTTACAAAGAAATTTTAAAATTTCTCTGTGATCATACCAGAGAAATTTTGAAATTCCTCTGAATCGGGTAAAATTTCTCTGTGAAAATGTTGAGGGAACTTAACTAATAAAAAAATTTATCGTAGACCTGTCCTATTACACAAAGTTGAAAATGGATGTTTCACTAACTTTTTCTTATAATAATGATAGTAATATATATATATATATAAATATTTTACTTTTTAAATCCATTTAAATTTGTAATTCTAATTTTTTTTTTTTGACTAACATATGAAAAACAAATTTAAAAACAACAAAACACAAAGAAGAAAAAAATATTTTTAAAAACACAACCAAACAGAAAGTTATGTGACAAATGATGTTCATTGGCATGACCAACGTATCAAAAATGGATAATTTTTTTCCAAAACCGAGGATGAAAATGTTTGGGTTCATTTTCAGAACAACAATGATACATTCTTATAAATTAGAGCTTTAAGGCCTCGTTTGATAGGTGATTTTTTTTAACTAAAAAATTAAAAAGTTATTAAAAAAATTAAAAAGTCAACAACTCATATAAAAAAGTCAAAAAATCTCTTTTCTCTCTACTTTTTACACATTTTTTCTTAAAAAGTAAAAAATTCATCACAAACATACTAGTTTTTTTTAGCTTATATTTTAGTCAAATAACCAAAAAGTTACTAAATTAGTCTGTTTTCAAACGAGGCATTAGTGAAGTGAAAAGTCAAAAAACAAAAAAGAGAAAAAAAAAAAAAATTAAGGCCAAAACATCACATTAGATGGATCCCACGTACACATTCAGCTTATTTGGTTCCATTTTTCTAAAAATACTTTTTAGAAAATTCTATTTTCTTATTTTTTGTTTTTTTTTTGTTTTTACTGAAATTTCTTTAACATTTGAAACAATTTTTTTACTTTTTAGACACACCTAACATAAATAGACCTAAAAAATAAAAAAATTGTAAAAATAATCTTTTAAAAATTCACTAAATACCAAAAATACAAGAATTCAGTACATTTTTTTGTATTTTTATGTATTTGTTAATTTTTTAAAATATTTTTTTACAAAATTTTTACTTTTTAGATACATCTAAGTAAGGTGCATCTAAAAAAGTAAAAAAATATATTTAAAATTTTAAAAATATTCACTAAAAAAAAAAACAGGAAAACTAAAAAATTCAATTTTCAAAAAATTTAATTCAAAAAACTCAAAGCAAACACACTGATTAGAGCTCACAAATTAGAGTTCCAAAACATTTTTGTTTTCAGAATGACCTTTGTAGAACTTTTTTGATAAATTAAAAAAAAAATGATATATAAGAATTGAATATAGAAAGTGAGTTTATTTTTGGGGCTAAATAGTGATACGATAAAATAAAGAGTATATCTAAACTCTTATTTACAAATATTATAGTAGCTCGGGTTGTATCTAATATTTTTTGAAATAATAAGTCCTATTTAGTAAAATTGATAATATTATCAGTTTTTTTTTTCAATTTTTAAAACTAAGAATATTATCAATTTTGCATAATAACGTTCAAGATAATTGTTTCACTAACTGATAGGGAAAAAAAACAGAGTATGAGATTAAACGTTTTTGTCCTTCTACTTATTAGTTTGATTTAACTATCCAATAAAACCGAGAACATTATCAGTTTTTTCATTTTTAAAGTTTTTTTTAAAATTTTTATTTTTTTTACATATCAATGTTCCATCATCATGCTCTTTTATAGACACAAAATTTTCATTTTTGCACAAAAAATAATTTAGTTTTTTTTCAATTTTTTCAAAAAAAAAAAAAAAAAAACTTGTTTGGTTTTGGTTTCCAGAAAATACTTTTCAGAAAATTCTACTTTTTTATTTTTCGTTTTTTTTTTGTTTTCAATGATTTTTTTAATATTTTAAGTAATTTTTCTAATTTTTAGACACACCTACATAAATGCACTTAAAAATATAATATTTGTACCAAAAATATTAAAAAATAATAATAAAAAGAAAATTTAGTATATGTTTCGTATTTTTGTATATTTATTAATATTTTAAAATATTTTTTCACAAATATTTTACTATTTAGATGCATCTAATTAAGGTGCATCTAAAAAAGTAAAAAAATTTCTTAAAATTTAAAAAAAAATTCACTAAAAATAAAAAAAATATAAAAAACAAAAAACTCAATTTTTAAAGAATTGAATTCAGAAAACTGAAACAAAGCACATGGAATTAGTTTTTTTCTTTTTTACAATTTTTTTTTTTAAATTTAAAAGTTGATATTTTAAAGTTTTGAAAATCAAAATAAATGTCAAAACATCATATTCCGTTATAGATAATTATAAATGATGAATAATCATTTTTAAAGAGTAATTTTGACTATTAAAAATTTAATGAGACTTAAAAATTTTAAAAATCTTAATTAAAACTTAATAGAATATAAATTCATAAATTAAAATTTATGTGTAAATATCCAAAAATAAATAATGAAAAAGTATATATATTGAAGAATATAACAGTAATGAAAATAACGATGGTTGTAAAAATATTCATTTGTCGCCGTTGCCGGGGATCGAACCCGGGTCACCCGCGTGACAGGCGGGAATACTTACCACTATACTACAACGACTTTGTGATGCAAAGTTTGTTAGTAAGTTTTTATTTGTAAATAAATTGTATTTGTGAAATCCCATGAACACACTTTATACCTATATTCAGGGTTAATTATAATTAGCACCCCTTCACTTTTACTGTAATCTCACTTTGTCCCTTCACTTTACACTTTAATTAAATTGCAATATCACCATTTTATTTGTCTATTGTTAATGAAGTTGATGAAAATTAAAAATGAAAGAACCAAAGTGAAATTTTGTTGAAATACAAAAACTAAAGTGAGATTTTGATGAAAGTATAAGACTGTTAATAGAACGAAAAAAAATATCATGTTTAGCTTACATGATAAATTTTACCAACTTCATTCACCGTAATAGTTACAATTAAAAGTAAATAAATCAAAATATAATTACAGTGAACGTGTACAGACGCTAAATGTTACTAATCCCTCTATTCATAGTAACTAAAAGGGTTATTCTATACCACAATTATTATTTTGTTAAACAAAAAATAATTAATTTTTATATTAATTTCAAAACAAAAATCAATTATCCAGATATCCACCCACTCCCCTTAATAGTTGAGAGGGTAATTTTTGGGAAAATTGGGCCGAACTTCGGGTTTGGTTTTGAGGCCCAAAACGCAGTGGACTAGGTAAAAAGGCCATACAGAATACTCCGGCCCAGAAGGGCAAAATTACTCCGGCCTTGGGAAGACAAAGCTACTACGTCGTACGGAGAAGCGTGGACTTGGTCAACAAGATTATACGAGGAGAATTATTTCCTCCCCGTACAATAGTAATGAGCAAATTATGCAAGAAGTAAATTAGTTATTCAAATATCATTCATTCATAGAAACCCCTTCCCAAAAAGAAAACTTTTCTATAAAAGCAAATATAAGCATCTAAAGAGAATTAACTTACTTTATCTCTTTTAATGAACTTTTTCCATCTTTGATTGAAAATATTTTACTTTATTGGGGTCCATCTAGATTAGAAAAATCTGAAAATTTTAATATATATATATATAAATTTTGAGGCAAATTTGGTAAAGACGAAAATAAAACCTTTTAATTTTTTTTCCTTCAATTTTCATAATCATCTATTTAAACATAGTTAAAGAGAAATATAACTCAAAGATTAAAAAGTTCACTAAAAACAAATAAAGTTAAAAAAAAAAAAAGTTCAACGCATAAGTGGGTGCCAAAAGATTCTACATACCAACATTAAAAATAAAATAAAATAAAAAATCTCCATAACAGCTTTCCAATCCGATTGGCACAAAAACATATTTATGCTAATCAGAGCCCAATACATTTCTGACGATATATAGATAGACAGCTTGAATGCAGAGTTTGATTATCAAGTTCATAAACAATTGCCTAGAACAAAAAGATCACAGCAGATGAGAGAACTGTGAATTCATATACAAATGGACACAAATGCCAACTCAAACTCAATCAGCTATATTCATGCTAAAGAAAAAAAAGAAGTAACTTCCCGAATCATACTGAGTTGGGTGCAGTAGACGACATCAAGATTGTCAGCTCAGCAGTAGGTGAAAAAAGTTGTATCAGCGTTCCTTGGAAAGGCTCGATGAAGCTTTCCTCCGTTGCATGATTCCTTCAGTGACTTGACCTGTCTCAATAACAAGTGTGATTTCTTTGATGCAAAACAGGTTTAGAATTGTGGGGGTTGTACAAACTGGTGTATTGCTTACCGGTATAAGTTGTATTTGTATATAGATGTGATAATTTTTCACGCTACAGACGCTTGAGTCATGCTGTTGGAGGGGGCTTGATATATACATTGTTGGGTTTGTTTTCTAACAGTTTAAGCGTTTGGGAATATTGATAACTTAACTTAACACGTGCAACTGAAAACCAAAAGAAACACTCAATGATATAAAATAGCAAACGTGTAGCGCAACTTTTTATTATGCATTTTGTTTGTAAGATTTGATGTATTGAGAAATAGAGAGAATAAATTATATATTGATGTGTTACAAGATTGTTGTATATATTGATATTTTGTTATGTTTACAATGATCAAATATATAGAAGAGAAGAAGGTAGTAGGTGAAGTGGTAGGGGATGAAGTGGAGGTGGTAGTGGTAGGTTAGGTGAGGAGGTGAGTGTGTGTGGTAGGTAGTAGTGGGTTAGGTTTAGTGGGTTTAACAGCGTGGCCCTCAAACTGCAAGGAGGTTAGACACAAACCAACTTGAGTTTGGAGAGAGTTACAAAACAGAAAAAACTGATAAATAAAATAAAACAGGATAGGAGACACGGTATGGTCGCGTCAGACCGTTGTAGCAGACAGTTTACGGGTCATGTCGGACCGTTGAAGCAGACACTCGTGTGGTCGTGTCAGATGTAGAAGACAGTTTACGGGGTCATGTCGGACCGTTGTAGCAGGACAGTTCTACGGGGTCATGTCGGACCGTTGTAGAAGACAGTTTACGGGTCATGTCGGACCGTTGTAGCAGGACAGTTTACGGGGTCATGTCGGACCGTTTAGAAAGACAGTTTACGGGTCATGATCCGGACGAATGTCGCAGACAGTTTCGGGGTCATGTCGGACGCGTTAGCAGACATTTAACGGGTCTATGTCGGACCGTTGTAAAGACAGTTTACGGGGTCATGTCGGACCGTTGTAAAGACAGTTACGGGGTCAGGTCGACCGATGTAGAGGACAGTTACAGGGTCATGTCGGACGATGTGAGGCATGTTGGTCGTGTCAGACCGTTGTAGAAGACAGTTTATGGGGTCATGTCATTGCACGTTGAAGCAAATTGTGGTGGTGCACCAAAGGGGTGACTTAGGGAGTGCGCATGGGCGACTTATACATGATACTGTTTCATGATACTGATAACCCCCCCTCAAACTCAAATAGTGTGAAGATAGAAACCATTTGAGGTTGAAACAAAGGGATTGATAAAGCTGACCCGGTGTAGAAGACACTGTATGAGTGTGTAGATAGGCTGCCAAAAGATATACATGGATGTAGATATCGAGCCCTCAAGTCGTGCCCTCAAAGGCGTGCCCACTTTATCAAAAAGATGTGCCATGAAAAGGCGTGCCAGTTTGTCGGCGTCAAGAGGCGGCGATGCGCGTGGCTGCCTCGGCTATTTAACTAGACAGAGCCTGAGCGAGGCAGAAGCAAAAAACGCGCGAAATCCTCTTAAAACTCTTCGTTGTGCTGAGAGAGAGAGGCGTGTAACACTGTTGTGCTGAGAGAGAGAGTCTGTAAACTCTGTTGCGAGAGAAAATGCTTCGTCGTCCCGTGGTCTGTTGACTCTCTTTCCCGA
This sequence comes from Camellia sinensis, assembly GCF_004153795.1. Taxonomy (NCBI): domain Eukaryota; kingdom Viridiplantae; phylum Streptophyta; class Magnoliopsida; order Ericales; family Theaceae; genus Camellia; species Camellia sinensis. Next base: position 1,405,459 of record NW_021025702.1, read on the forward strand.
CCTCACTGAGTCCAAAGAGAGATAGGGTGACTCTTCTCCTTTT
>NW_021025702.1:1407379-1458862 GCF_004153795.1 Camellia sinensis
TTGATATTAGGCTTATTTTGAGCCCCTCTTCAACATTGAAGAAGGGCTAAACACCATGTGGGGTTTCCATGTTGTACCTACCTTTATATTCCTCTTTTCTTCCCCATTCTTGCATGCAATGGCAGCCTATCATACTTTTGTTTTTGGCCATTTTACAGTTCTGAAAAAGTTCTTATTTTAGTCCATAATTCATGTTTCATTTATGTCATTTCATGGTTTGGGGCTTCCATAGGTCACTTCATGTTATATCCCTCTTTTATTCCCCATTCTTGCATGTTTAGTTAGCCTACCATGCTTTTGTTTTTGGCCATTTTACAGTTCTGGAAAAGTTCTTATTTGGGTCCATTCTACATATTTTGTTAAGGGTCTTTGGCTGTTTGATGATTATTTTGCATACCTCATGTTATAGCCACTTTTGAACCTTGTTTTGCATCACATTTCTATCATGTTTGTATACTGATTTGAGGTCTTCCATATACTGTAAATATTCATATTTTTGGTCCCTCTTTAGTGTTGTAGAAAGAAATTTTTCAGTTTGAGTTTTGCTTATACCACTTGCTTCATTACCCCTCTTTTGACCCCTATTCTTGCATGCTATTATTACCATACCTATACTTGCTGTTTGGCCATGTTTATAACTGTGAAAGTGCATTTTTTGGGACTAGGCTCATTCATAAGCAAAATTATGAATTCAAAAAGGCTTGTCACATTAGAAAATAGAGTATAATAAAATATTTTTACTAAGATATTACTCACAGCGATTTAAGTTATTGTCACGTCTCCATGGATCAACTTACATATCACATAAACATGTACACACATTGAAGCTCATTATTTAATTGAATCATTCTTAACTTATTCAATTCTCTTATGTCTAGTTCTTTCATATTATTTTATTCATGAGGCTTAATTCATGCATAAGAATGCTTAGAAAGGAGTGCGAATGATGATATGAACAGAATATAACTTTTCAAAATGTGCTGAAATATGACACTTCGCTTGAGCGCACTAATGGTCGCTCGAGTGGACCACATGGTCTACAAATATATTGGATGGTTTGAATCTAGGCTCGATGGTCGCTCAAGCCAATGTGCAAAATAAACTGAGGTCACTCGAGTAGTCACTTGGTCACTCAAGCCATATGCAATGCTCTGCAAAAATACTAGAAGCTCTCATTGTGCGCTCGAGCAATGACTTCAACGCTCAAGCGATAAGGTCAAATTTTGGGTTTTCAAAATAGGGTTTTGAATTTCAAATTTTGAGTTCCAAATGTAAAGTCTTGCATGATGCATATTAAACCATGAAAACACTTCTAAAACATGAGTATAAAGCCAATTCTAAACTTATAGCTCAAAAACTTCATAATTTCACAAAATTGAAGCTTAAAACTTCATGCATGTATGAACTTAGCTCAAATTCTTCTCCCATAATTTTCAAAACATGAAATTGAGCTTTAAATCAACATCCTAAGTTCAATTCTTGTGTCTAAACTCATAATCTTCTTGAATTCACATACTTGTTGGCTTTGATTCATGAATTAAAAGTTAAACCCATACCTAAAGTGTTCAATTAAGCTTAATTTGGCAAGAACTTGAGTTCTTCTTCCCAATTCTTCAACCTTCAAGCCAAATCTTCCAAGTTCTAGCTCCTCTCTCTCTAAAATGACCTCACTCTCTCTCTCTCTAAAGGCTCTCCTCCAGCAGATTTTTGATATGAAGATGAGTTCAAAGTGCTTAACTTCTTCTAACTTAATACATATACATATATATATATATATATATAAGTTGATTAGCTTAGGGTCTTAATTAAGGGTAAACTAATTGCAACTTAATTAGTCCAGACTTAATTTTTCTGAAGTGAATCAAATTTTAATCAAACTTCCATATAGGTTTTAATAATTATGTCATTCTAATTAAACTTGTCAATTTCAGCTTTTGAAAACATTAAAACCTTAAATTTCAAACTCAAAGCAAAAAGCACAACAAATAATTCATCAATGAATAGATATGCATACAAATACACATCAAACACATAATTAACATTCAGAATAAAATAGATATAAGTATAATACGTGATGGGATTATCACAGTTTACTTCTTTATTCTATCTTTATTCATATTTACCATTAAAAATTATTTTTAATACATTCTTTTTAATTAAAATCTAAAATGTAGATCTAAAATTGTATTAAAAATGTAGCAAGAAATGGTTGTTTGGCATTAGTTTTTGGCAAAAGATGAAAGCTAAATCCAAGCTGCATTCCTCAGCATTTGAATAATTTGAATTGTGTTTTGTTTGTTTGTTTGTTTTTTTTTTTTTTTTTTGTAAAATTGTGAGCGGGGTTGATCCCTGAGATGAATAAAATATGGACGGTTGTGCAAAATTGTATGTCTTGTTTTTTTTTTTTAAAATAAAAAATGTAATGGAAAATTATTTGAAAAGGGCTGGCGCACTGCCCGTAGAAAAGTGTTTAAAAGAAATAAATAAAAGAGAGAAGTGAGTGCTGGTGTGGGGTGGTGAAAAAGTGTCCGTGGAAAAGGGTTTAAAATAAATAAATAAAAGAGAGAAGTGAGTGCTGGTGTGGGGTGGTGAAAAAGTGTCCGTGGAAAAGGGTTTAAAATAAATAAATAAAAGAGAGAAGTGAGTGCTGGTGTGGGGTGGTGAAAAAGTGTCCGTGGAAAAGGGTTTAAAATAAATAAATAAAAGAGAGAAGTGAGTGCTGGTGTGGGGTGGTGAAAAAGTGTCCGTGGAAAAGGGTTTAAAATAAATAAATAAAAGAGAGAAGTGAGTGCTGGTGTGGGGTGGTGAAAAAGTGTCCGTGGAAAAGGGTTTAAAATAAATAAATAAAAGAGAGAAGTGAGTGCTGGTGTGGGGTGGTGAAAAAGTGTCCGTGGAAAAGGGTTTAAAATAAATAAATAAAAGAGAGAAGTGAGTGCTGGTGTGGGGTGGTGAAAAAGTGTCCGTGGAAAAGGGTTTAAAATAAATAAATAAAAGAGAGAAGTGAGTGCTGGTGTGGGGTGGTGAAAAAGTGTCCGTGGAAAAGGGTTTAAAATAAATAAATAAAAGAGAGAAGTGAGTGCTGGTGTGGGGTGGTGAAAAAGTGTCCGTGGAAAAGGGTTTAAAATAAATAAATAAAAGAGAGAAGTGAGTGCTGGTGTGGGGTGGTGAAAAAGTGTCCGTGGAAAAGGGTTTAAAATAAATAAATAAAAGAGAGAAGTGAGTGCTGGTGTGGGGTGGTGAAAAAGTGTCCGTGGAAAAGGGTTTAAAATAAATAAATAAAAGAGAGAAGTGAGTGCTGGTGTGGGGTGGTGAAAAAGTGTCCGTGGAAAAGGGTTTAAAATAAATAAATAAAAGAGAGAAGTGAGTGCTGGTGTGGGGTGGTGAAAAAGTGTCCGTGGAAAAGGGTTTAAAATAAAGAAATAAAAGAGAGAAGTGAGTGCTGGCGTGGGGTGGTGGGAAATTATGTGATTCGGTTGTTCATGTGGTGGATATAAAAAGATGGACAGCTCATGTCTACTTAGCTCAGCACATGGTTTGTTGGGTGAGTGGTGGTAAAGGAAGTAAAAGAAAGAAAAAAATAAATAAATAAGAGAAGAAAAGTAAAATAGGTTGGTGATGTCGAGAGAGAGAGAGAGAGAGAGAAGAGGCCATGTGCATATCTGTCGCTGTGCTGTCTGTGTGTGAGTGTTGTCTTCCCTCTCAAAACCAGTGTGTATGCCCGTGTGTGCTAATGTGTGTGTCAATGTGTTGGGTGTGTGTGGATGCATCTGTGTGTGTATGGATCTGCTGTGCTGTGTTGAGTGCTTCTCTCTCAAAACCCAAACATGCAACCTTGTTTGTTTTCATGTACCACGGAGAAGACAGAGCCCAGGTGCCTATGTCTGTTTTGTGAGGGCGTTGAGTGTATCAGTGTTTGCCGAGAGGTGCTGCTGTGTGAATTCACTGCACAAACGGAGATCAACAAGACGTTGGGGAGAGGAGACCCATGATGGGGAAACCGTATCTGTTTCTAGAGAAGACGATCATGACTCTTCAGATGGGGGTTCAGACTCTTGGAGGCCACGCCAGCGGATTAGGCAGTAACAAACACCGGACAATGAACTGTGAGTGCGATACACTCGTCAATTTGGTTGATTATTGTAGTTTGTTATTTCAACCGTGGGACGGAAGGGCAGAAGCGCAAAGTAATTTTTGCTTGCAGTCTCTTCTGCCGAGCATGGAACGGTTGCTGCTTGGAGTCGTGGAGTATCTTGTGTACCAGAGAAACTCAACAAAGTTTGACCAAGGGAGCTTATGTTACACCATGGTTCACGGCAGCAAGAAATGTGGCAGCGGAATGAAGATATGTGTAGAGGTCCAGCGGGCGGCCAAGGCGAGGCTGCCGCCCGCCGGTAAAGCAGAATTACTAGCTTCTCAACCTTGCTCTGATACCATGTAAGATTTGATGTATTGAGAAATAGAGAGAATAAATTATGTATTGATGTGTTACAAGATTGTTGTATATATTGATATTTTGTTATGTTTACAATGATCAAATATATAGAAGAGAAGAAGGTAGTAGGTGAAGTGGTAGGGGATGAAGTGGAGGTGGTAGTGGTAGGTTAGGTGAAGAGGTGAGTGTGTGTGGTAGGTAGTAGTGGGTTAGGTTTAGTGGGTTTAACATTGTTAGTGATTCTGAAGCAAAGGAAGCATTAGGATTTGTTAAATACCGTCCCTTTAGATTGAGTTCAAAGAAAAAAAACGTTTTTGATAAATTACATGGACTTGGTAGCGGTGGCAACCAATGGCCATCCCAAAAATATTATATATATATATATGTTATAGGTAGGTAGAAGTATCTTAGAAAGGCTTCAAGGGGGGTGCCACCCATGTTCAGCCGAAAAAACAGGCAAAAAAACAAAAACAGACTCCTCTGCATCTGTTTAACTAAAAGTCTATACAAATGCCAAAAATTGCTCCTTGGTTGCATTAGCTCCTTGGGAAAGAGGTTCCTCCATATCTTCAAAGGAACTTCAGTTCGGTTCTCCCCAATTAATCCACATCACACATAAGGAGGCCGCCAACAAGCCTTTTGTTACCTTCTCTTCCCAACTCTACCCCCTCTCCGACTATGCATGACATCCACAAAACTCTTGAGGAAGAACCATTGCAATTTGCATCCCAAACAACTATAAAATCAATCCCCAAAGCTCTCTAGCTGCATAGCAATGAATAAGAAGATCAATGAATTTCCCATCTTGCTTACTACCAACACCAATTATAAAAAATATGGTGTCTTCTAATGAAGTTGTCAATTGTACGCATCTTCTCATTGAGTAGCTGTCCAAAACACACCCCCAAAAACAAAAAAATAAAAAACTTTTGATGGAGAATTTTGGCGACCAAACCCATCTCCAAGGTAAGTTGTTAGAACTGGGATTTTTTTTTCTTCAAAATATTCACAAAATAGAGGGTTAAACTATGCATATTTCCTAGGAACTATAAGTGAATTGGGAACATGTTCCTCTCTTCCATTGTTATGACCCATTAATGGATAAATCTCCAACAATATTCTACATCCGTACTCGTGCTTGTATTGTCCAACAGAAAACCATGTTTGCCAGTCCCACAATAGTTTATTGAATTTGAAGAGTTCATGTAACAGGCTTCAACATCGTCATAAAGCGGCAAGAGTAAATGCCAATGAGTCAACATTTTCAGGCCCCAAAACCCCACGTTTCTGTTCAAGTTTAAGCATGTAATATCAGGAGACAACAAAGCACTCACACTTAAAAATTTACCAAGAATAGGTGTTTTGGCTGTTTCCATGGCAGTTCAGAAATACATTATTTATGGAAATGAAATCCTACAACAACACATTCATATGCCATATTTGTGGACCACTCGAGTGATATTGAGGCCTCAAAAAGCATCACTTTCCCGCTTCACATGCATGAATTGCCTTTGATGCTCCACTCGCTGAAGCTGTGATGACAGTTTAAGCAGATCAATAGTAGATCCATCTTCACAAGAAAGACGGTCCTTGTCGTTTATGTATTGTGACCCTTGGAACATTCCATCGGTGAAGTTAACAGCATCACCATCATCAGAAATTAGTATGGGATTAAAGTGATTCTCTTCTACAGAATTAAACTTATTAGCTGTCACTCCATTTATTGAAGCCTGTGAGCTCACTCCCAAGATCTTTCCGGAGATTTGACCGACATTGTAATTAGCATGGCTGCCTGATACAATCTGAGCCATAGGAATTCCCGATGAATGGCTTGAAGAATTCTGTGATTGAGATGACAGAAGAGAGAGAGCACGACCACAGCCTGACATCCCTATCCCTTGAACAGTTGATCCTGAGTTGAAAAGGGCGAAATCTTCACTTCCTATTGAGGTGTTGTGGATCAAAGAACCCGAGACAGAATTTGAGGACCCTAGATAATGTGTGTATCGGTTACTGTTCTCATTGAAGTCTCTTCCTGTTGCTGAATTAACTCCGTTTGCAAGAAAAGGACAATGTTTTTCAAAACCATGAGGGAACAGGGATTTTGGATGCAGATGTCCATTTGTGATGGGAATTGCCGATGGAGGAGAATAATTGGCTCCATTTTCAAGTTTTATACGCCCATTCCAGTCATTTGTGTCATATTTCTGTGGATGCAGAATGTTGCTAGGGAGTATATCTTGGCAAATAAAAGATGATGGTGTTATCATACTACCTGCATAATTTAAAGAAAACAGAAAACAAAAAATATAATTTTCAGAACAAATAGGAAGGTCCTTAGGATATAGAGGTATATTAGGAAAACACTTCTCTCCCCCGAGTCTCAACTTCTAGTTAATCAATTCAGTAAAGCTAGATTACTTTTTTCAACAAAAATTTGAATAAAAGGTAATGGTCCCCAGAAAGTTTTTGGGTTAATAATTATATTCCAAAAAATTTATTTGATGAACAATGAAATTATGTTAGCATAACAACATAAAACTGGAGAAGAAAGCAGTTAGAGACGACATGTTTAATCCAAGAATTTGATTCTCCAGGTTTTAATTAACTAGAGAAAGAAAGCAAAGGGAGAGAAACCGCAAAGGAGTTGGACTCAAGGATTCTTGCTAGTGTCTCCTGGTCTTAACTGATATCTGTGGTTTGCAGGTGATTGCAGGTATTTGGGGTTTACCCGTAGGGATGAGTCCAATGTGGCCTTGCCTTGGGGAAGTTCCTCATCACAGAGAGAGAGAGAGAGAGGTATAATATCAGAACAAAAGGCTTCTCTCCCTCACATCGAACTTCTAGTCTATCAATTCACTAAAATTAGATTACTTTTTTCCCCGTAATTTGATAAGAAGGTAACGGTCCCCATACCTAATTTTAGCCACGTTAATGATCATATTCTAAAATGCTTATTTGATAAACAATGAAATTATGTTGCTGACGAAAAAAAAAATGAAATTATGTTAGCATAACAAAATAAAAACTGAAGTAGAAAGAAGTAATTGATGACAAGTTTTTTAATCCAAGAACTTGTTTAGGAAGTACTCCAAATTAGAAGAGAAGGTACATTAAATACCATTATATGACTGAAAAAACCTCCCACTTCTACCAGAGTGAGTTCCCACATGAGGTTTCCTTCGACGTTCGTTGTGGCCTGCAAGACGTTTACGACAACTGCGTTTACCATCGTCAAATTCAGCCAGCGAATGAAACCTGCAGAATCAAAAGCCAGTATATATAATATCAGCAACGCAAAACATGTCTGTTCTTACTGATCAAACTTGAGACCAAAGGAACATGCTGGATTGTATTTCAAAGGTAGAGGTAAATCTTCCAGAAGCCACAGATCTGGTTTATTTAAGGCATATAATTAGCTTTTCCAGAACAGAAATTAATAGAGCTTAAAATCAACTAACTATTGCCAAATATAGGAAAAGCAAGACTTAACAAACATAAAACAACTACGCGTCTTGTTGTTAACAAGTGTCCTAGACCACAATAAAAAGACACAAAATTTGAACAACAAGAGATACTTTTCACTGATTTCAGAACTCTTTTAACCTTTTTCACCTATTTGCAAAGCACTTTCACTCCGATCCCAATATCGAGAAATGTGTCAGAGCACTCGTTAGCATTTGCCACCAACTAAGGTGAGATAGGCAGATAAAGAAAATCCAATATGTACTAAACAAACTAGCCCTATTTACAGTTTCAAAAGCCAAGAAAACGTGGAACAGAAACGGAATTAGCTATTGTAAGAATCATTTTTTTATTTTATTTTATTTTAATTTCCCCAATTGCATAGCTGAAACTAACTGAATTGCAAGGTTAGTTACAAAATGGAACAAAAAAAACTAATCCAACCTGCTACATTGCTGACAAAACCTTTGTTCATTGCCATTGACAATGACTTTGGCAGTCTTTGCGTGAACCTCACAGACTTTGTGCCTCTTGTGGTAATCCTTGGATGAGCTCAGATCTTTCTTACAACCATAAACTTGGCAAAAGGGGGTCTGAGAACTCAAACCGGCTCGGACCCTCTTCGTCGGCAACAATGACTCTGAGGAGGACAACACTGGGGCCGTTTGGGAGGATCTAAAATCATCAGCAATCCTCCCCAGCTTCAAATCAATGAAGGATGAATCACGACTGTTTGATTCAACCACAGAGCTAGAAAACTTTGAACTAGACTCATCTTCCCCAGAAAATGCATTTGTCATGGATGTAATTGGGGTACAAATTCTTTCATTCAAGTTATTTTCTGGCCAAGATTTTCTTGGCATTTCCGGGAAACCCAACTCTACAAACCCTTGATTCTCTACCAAATTGCTGTCATAATTACATGGGGTTTTCAATTCCCAACCCATCAACCCATTTTTCCCTCTCCCAAACACATCAGGAGCAGAAATAGAATCGTCGGACACAAAACCCTTTCCTTGAGAAACATAGCTCCAAGACTCCATTATAATACAAAAATTATGAAAATACTAAGCAAGATAACTATCTTTCTTCGACACTTTGACCCAATTACCAGGTTGAATTGTTATCATATCTCCAACATCTCAAATCTGTCCAAACTTCAATTTCTGAGGAAAGCCATGAAGAAAATTCCAAATCCCACAACCCAAACAGCAAAAAATCAAAGAAATGAGCACAGATAGATGAGAATATTAAACCAACAAGGACCCAATAAGCAAAGAGATGAGCTCATTGTGGGCATAGTTTGTGGGGTGGGGGAAGAAGCAAATTTAGCGGCAGAGGACTGAAGTTTTAGTGAGTGAAAAAACTTATAAAGTGACTGATGAAAGAAGGAAAATTAAAGGGAAAGCTGCTCAAAATCCAAAATGATGAGAGAGAGAGAGAGACGTTGAGGGGTTTATGACAGATTATTATTGGAGAAGACAGAGAGATGACTCAATGAAAGAGAATTTATGAGTGTGTTCCACGTTCCTAACTCCATGGAAGTGAGCTTGTGGTTGCCTTTTAGTGTGAGAGAGAGAGAGAATTTCTTCAGCTTCACAGCAAGGGAAATGCCATTTCCAAACCTTCTTTTTTTTTTTTTTTTAATCTCATAAATTTTACATAATTATAATGATTTTATTTTTAATAAAAATAAAATTATCAGAACTATAATATATATGATGTTTAGATGAAAATATATATATAATTATGCAATATTAACATGTATTCTTAGACACATTCTAAATCCTCTCAATTTGTACTTAAAAGATATTTATTAACAAAATCCATCATTATTCATGTTTATCGTTCTTCTATTCCATTCCCTTCTTTTATAGTTTTGCATTGGACTTTTCATAAAAAATAGATAAATCTTTTGATACTTTTAGGCTGTATTTGGATTATAATTTTGATAAGGATTTAGGTCAAGTTTGGAAAGACTAATGCTGTGTTTGGTTGGGGGATTTGGAGAGGGATTTGGAAAGGGAAATGGAAAAGGTAGGTAAAATGTGAATAAATCATGCCTATATTTCACATAGTTTCACACACCTTTTCCATTTCCCTTTCCAAATCCCTCCCCAAATCCCTCAACCAAACACACCATAAATAAGTGCATTTTTTTTATTTTTTATGAAATATGGGTTGGATTTGGGTTGAGTTTGAAGTGATGTGTTAGAAAGGTGATGTGACTTAAATAAGATAATGTGACTTAAATAGGATTGTGACTTTTTGAATTTTTTGGAGGATGCCAAACTTGGCCTTACAAAGAAAAAATAAAATTGTGAGTGAATTGTATCAACATTTCATTCATATTTGATCTATATTTTTCATTTTTCTTTCTAAATTTCTATCTAAATTCATGATTCAAATATAATTTAAAGAAGTAGAGAAAATCTATTAAAATTTCTAATAAGACAATTGTTAATGAGAGTTGGGATATTGTTTATCAATAAGATTGACGTGAAGAAAAAAATTAAAATTAAAAATTGGTGAAAAGATTAAAAAGAGTTTTAGAACTTATAAAAGTGTGGTATATATTTTTATACATTTTTTTACACATATATAAAGGCTAATGACTATCCATTAAACTGTCATTAACAGTTTTCAAACATTTAAAACAATAATAAAATTACAGTAAGATTATATTTGATTAATGAATTTGGGTAAAAATTTAGAAAAAATAAATGTAAAAAATATGTTAAATATAACTATATTTCACTTATCTTTTTTATTTTTCTTTTCAAATTTCTATTCATATTCATAAACCAAACATGTCTGCACTATGGCAGACACAATTTAAAAAAACCATATAGGGGTGATTTGGGAAGTGGGTTGCCTTTTTTGACTTTTTGATTTTTTTGACTATTTTAGCCTGGGCTAAAAAGCTTGGTTTGGGAAGGGCTTTTTGAATTTTTAGTTTTTTTGACTTTTTTTGTGAGAGAAGAGTGTAATGATTATGGATTAGATGTGATATTTTATTTTTTGTGGTTAAAATAGCCTATTTTGTCTTTTGTGATTAAAATAGCCAAAAAAGCTCAATCTAGCCCTTCCCAAACGGAGCATAGTGGCCTGTTTTGGTAGAGTTTTTTTTTAAGCTAAAAACACTCATTCTTCAACTTCAATAATCAGTTTTTATTTATTTATTTTTTAATTTATTTAAACTATGTCTACCTAATAAACCTTATATAAAAATTGTACCAAATAATTTAACACATAATCTCAAATTAAGGCCTAGTTTGGCAATATGATTTTTTAGTAATTTTTTGACTTTTTAGTTAAAATATAATATAAAAGAAACTAGTATATTTGTGATGACTTTTTAATTTTTTATAAAAAAAATATACAAAAAATACAAAAAAAATAAAATTTTTAACTTTTTAATATAAATTATTGACTTTTTAATTTTTTTAATAATTTTTTTTTGACTTTTAAACTAAAAAAATTACTTCTCAGCAAAAGCTAAAGCAAGATATAATAACTCTTTTAATTTATTACTACATGTGCGAAATGTGAATTGAAATGCCTTAAATGAGACAAGTGTGAGCATGGAACAAAACAAAAAGTCACACACGTCACACGTTGTCGGTAATGAACCCTCAATTGTGTGCCTTCATTGTCAATTGAGCCGTGTTCCACGATCTATTGAAACAAGCATTATTTTTTTTTATTTTTTTTTTTCACACAGTAAATATTAAGGAATTGGCTGTGTAATAAAAATTAAAAAATAATATTTAAAATTTAAAACTTGAAATTTAAGAATTTTTTTTTAAGATCCCTGATATTATGATTTTATAGCATAAATGACATTTAATATTTTCATAATGTCTAAGGTCCCTCAACATTGATCCAGAGAAATTTCAGCCCAGAGAAATTTCAACCCGGATAAATTACAGTCCAGAGAAATTCTATTCAGAGAAATTCTGGACTTCCAAAGATTTTCTCTGGGTTCAAGACTTTGAACATTCAAATTTCTCTGGATTCATGGACTAACATAAAAAAAAAAAACCAAAGAAAATTCAATCCAGAAAAAACTTAATCCAACTCAATCCAACTCAAAGAATTTCTCTGGTTCAAACCAGAGAAATTCAATCAAAATCATAGAAAATTCAATCTAAATCAGAGATTTTCTCAGGTTCAAATAAGAGAAAATTCAATCCAACTCTGAGAATTTCTCTGGTCCAAACCAGAGAAATTCAATCAAAATCATAGAAAATTCAATCTAAATTAGAAAATTTCTCAGAGAATTTCTCAGGTTCAAATCAGAGAAAATTCAATCAAACTTTGAGAATTTCTCTGGTCCAAACTAAAGAAATTCAATCAAAATCATAGAATTTCTCTAGACTTCCCACGTAGAAATTCTCTTCAAATTTCTTTGGTTTGCAAATTTCTTTAGTTTTCTCCCAGAGAAATTTCTAGAATTTCTCTAGACTCCAAACCAGAGAAAAACACCATATTCCAAACAAAGAAGAGAAACATAATTTTTTTTTAAAAAAAACAGAGGATTTCTTGAGCTTCTTCAGTATCTAACAATGGCTGAAAACTCTTCTTCTCTCAGGTATCTCTACTGCCTCGCAATAAAATCCTCTACCGTCCTCCGGAACTTCTCTCCGCTCATCTTCTCCGCACATCTACTCACCGCCGTCGCACTCCTCCGTCTTACTCCGCCGTATCGTTCTTCACCACCACTTTCTCTCTTCAAATTCTCACACTGACTCTCTCTCCTCCGATACTCGATCTCGACTCCATGATCAATCTGATTCTTCAAACTATTCTCAACATACTCTTCGCAGAAATTGAAACTCGTTTTGCTATTTCTGGTACTGTATTTCAGAAACAGAGTGATGATGATTGCGTTTCCGATCACGAACACGAACCAGGGACTAAACACGACGATTGTTAGTCGCCGGAAGTAATCACCGGTAAGTTTGAGAGTGGATGAGTAGGAGAGAAAAGACTATTTTTCCGATCAACTTCATTTTCTCTCTCTAGAAAGCTCTGGGTTTCTCTGTCTGTATGTATCTATGTATGTACATGTCTGTGTGTAGTGAACTCTTTGTGTGTACGTGTTTGATCGTGGTGATGAGTGAGAGTAGACAAAAGGAAGGGGGCTAAATTTCTCTGTGATAGATGGGAGAGACCTTAGACATAAAAAAATAATATTGTGGATGTCTTTCATTACTAAAATTAGGAAATGGACTTTAGACTAATTTTTCCTAAAATTTAAGTCATTTAAAAAGTCATTGAAAATTTATTCAATAATTAATTTCAAATGCTCCACAAAAACGAATTAGGAACCAATTGCCCTAAAGTTAAGCTGGGTGACAGTTACTTTGAATCATAATAATAATAAATAAATAAATATACAAAAGGATAACTGCTTGGTGGAAGGCCTTGGTTCATGTTTGGTGAAGTTTATGTATTTTATATGTTGAAAGTCCATGTCATAATTAACACAATTTATGTTCAGAGTTTTTGAGATAAAAATAATTTAAATAAATAAAAAAATATGATTATTAAAAAATGAGTGAACTGTGCTTTTGACTTATATGATTATTTATCTTTAGATTGCAAGAAGCAGTAGCAAATAAAACTATTGTTACAATAATATGTTCATTTTTTAAGATTGCTTTGGATAGTAAAAATATATTATATTTATGACATAAAAAAATAATTATTTATAATTGATGAAAGATATAACAAGATAGTGAGACGTATACAATAATTTTTTCTATGGAAGGCCCATAGAAACATAAACCAATTGGCTCACATGTCACCATCTTTGACAAGTCCAGTCACCGTGTGGGGATCACCATTGATGGCCATGGAAGTTTGCTTTCACACTAAAGCTTTGGGCCTAAGAAAATATTGACCATTAAATTAAATTTTTTTTGAAGGTTGCCTTGAGTGAAAACTTGTATTTTATTTAATGAATGGATTTTATATCAAGGTTACACTTAGAAATAATATGGTACTGACAATTTTGTGATTAAAAAAATAATATGGTATAGAATAGTTATATATTACTTAATATAAAAATTCTGAATCAATAAATATATGAATAGAAAAGTTATAAGTAGAGACAAATACGACCCGAGTAATTCTTGAATAATTTCCTCCTTGATCAAAGGTTTCCTATTTTTTTCTCCCTCATTTGGTGAAATCTTTTATCAGAGTCAAATTGATCCATCAACTTTCCAAAGGTTATAACTTTGTTATAAATTTAAATTCTTTTTTGAAGGTTACCTTGAGTGAAAACTTGTATTTTATTTAATCAATGGATTTTATATCAAAGTTTCACTTAGAAATAATATGGCACTGATAATTTTGTAATGGTATAGAATAGTTATTTTATTTAATATAAAGATTCTGAATCAATAAATACATGAATAGAAAAGTTATAAGTAGAGACAAATACGACATAGGTAATTCTTGAATAATTTCCTTCTTGATCAAAGGCTTCTTATTTTTTTTTTTCTCTCTATTTTGTTGAAATCTTTTATCAAAGTCAAATTGATCCATCAACTTTCCAAAGGTTATAACTAGTTATAAATTTAAATTCTTTTTTGAAGGTTACCTTGAGTGAAAACTTGTATTTTATTTAATCAATGGATTTTATATAAAAGTTTCACTTAGAAATAATATGGCACTGATAATTTTGTAATTAAAAAAATAATATGGTATAGAATAGTTATATTATTTAATATAAAGATTTTGAATCAATAAATATATGAATAGAAAAGTTATAAATAGAGAGACAAATACGACCTAAATAATTCTTGAATAATTTCTTCCTTGATCAAAGGCTTCCTATTTTTTTTCTCCCTCATTTGGTGAAATCTTTTATCAAAGTCAAATTGATCCATCAACTTTCCAAAGGTTATAACTAGTTAAAATAACAGTGGACTCATGCAATTTTTTTCCCTAATCATGGTATGTCTAATTTCTTTCTTTCCTTTTCTCAAACCAATATGTAACTATCGAAACTATTTAAGGATTGTTTGAAATAATCTAAATAAATATATTTTTTGATTTTTTATGAAAAGATATATAGAAAAGTAAAGCGGTAATGTGACCTAAATAAGTGCACTTATTTAATTTATGTCAAATATGTCTTAGTATCGAATAGGAAAAAAAAAAAACAGAAGGAGAACTGCTTTTAATTTTTATTTTCTAATAGTCAATTTCAACTTTGTGCAAGCTGTACTAAAATTTTATTCCAAGAGCATTGAATAATTGCTCCTGACTGAATTATTTTGTAAAAAAAAATGTTAAGATTTGAATTAATTATTGGAAGTCACTATTCTCGCTCTATTTTGCTCCAAATACATTTTTTTATCCTTTATTATATATAATTACATTAATATTCTTTCACACAAAATACATTTCCTAAAAAACTAAAATTTCAAAACTATTAATGTAACTATGTACAATAAAGATAAAAAATTGACTGTATTTAAAGTAATATTGAGTGAGAATAGCAACTCCCAAATTATTTTGATATTTTTCATTATTCAAATCTTGAAGAGTGTTTCTGTGATATTATTTAAAATTAAAACTAAAGTAAAAATATGTTAAAAATATTTAAAATGTATTAATTTTAATGAAAAGTGCAATGAAAAGTATCTCCTATTTTTTCATTTCTTTTGTTTTTTTTTCTTATATCACAAGAGCATTCGTTAACAAAATTCTTATCTATAACATGCGTATTTTGAAGTGAAATTTCAATTCAGTGTAAGTTTTAAAAAATAATTACAATTCAATGGTAAATTTTATAAAGTTAATAATTAAAATTTTAATTTTTTCATAAATATGTACTAAATTTTTTAAAATATCAAAGAATGATAGTTTCCCCTATTTTGAATGTTGTTTGATGCTATCATTGCCTCATCATCCGGTCATCAAGTACCCACTTTATGCATGCATTTTTTTAAGGGAAATAGTATGGATGTGTACCTGTTTACCTTATAATTATTATAATAATAAAAAAATTGACATAATTCTATATTTTTTGAATCATAATTAAAAAAAAATTATAACCAAGAACAAAAAAAGTCATAATCAAATATCTCAAAATAATGTCATAACTAAAAAACGAAATTGATCATAACTAAAGAAGAAAATAATGTAACTAAGGGTGTATATGGTATAGAGTGTGTATAATAGAATTTTCCAATTTTTTAAATTAGTAATAACATGATCTATATATTGTTAGGGCAATATTCATATTTTTTTTAAAAAATTGTAAATACATAGGACAGTCATAAAATAATTATATTATAAACGATAATTTTTTTTGGTGTAATTCTGACACACATGATGAGTTGTATCAAGCACAAGAATAAATTTACACCGAGTTACAAAATCATGAAAGTATAATTTTTTTACCATTATTTCACTGAAATGTAATTTATATATATATATGCTAATGGTAAAAATGTCTTTTTATATGAATGTAGCAATTAAGGATCTTGCATAGAGCGAATTTTGTTAATTTCAAGCAATAATTGCCCAACAAAAGCTAGATGTGTCGTGGCAAAATGTCTTACTCTTAGAAATTAAGATTTTATAAATAGAAATTTAAGGACACAATTATTTTTTAAAGATAATATTTTATTTGTTAAAAATGTTACTGTTGCATTTTTAACAATAAAATTGGACATTTAGTGATCAATTATTATTTTTTTAGTTTAAAATTTTTGTCTAAAAAAATAAATCTATTTGGCACGAAATATAGGGTGAGAACATTTCACCCATATTTTTCATTTTTCATTTTTTATTTTAAATCTCTATTCACATTAATAATCCAATCCAAACACAACGTAAAGAGAGAAAAATAAGATGAGAATAGCTATAATAGTAAACCAACATCTTTTAAAGATCCTCATGGAGATGATTTTGCACATTTTTGTAATAACTAGTGGGGTGTACGTGCATTCCACGTGATTTTCATCTAATCTAATATAATGTTATTAATTAGTTTTTAAAAGTTCTTATGACTTTTAGTTGTCCTTGTAATATAGAGAACAAACTTTAAAATAGAATAAGCATACTAAACAATGCACCTTTTTGTAAGCATATTATATGGACAATATTTTAGCAAAATCGTGAATAAAATACAACATATATAAACTTTAAAAATACAATAAATAAGTTCTTAAATACATAATATTACCAAAAAGAAGGAAAAAGAAGAAGAAAAAAAAACTGAATAAAGAGTTTTTGGGATTGATTTCTTATGCACTGAACATCCTACAAAATGAGAAATATAGCATTATTCATAAGAATCATTCTTGGTTTATGCAAAAAATGTGTGAAATTTATTTTGTAAGAGATTAAATTTTACCTTAATTTTTTGATCCATATAAAAATCACATACGTAATTTCTTAATATTTATAGACCTATTGTTATAAGTGTATTCAATTTTGCTGTCAATTTACACTATCAAAATATGTTATACGAATCATAAGTACTGTATGGGAAAGAAATATTCTTCTCGTATAATCCTGTTGATCAAGTCTGCGCTCCTCCGTACGTCGCTGCTTTACTCCCTGAAAACACAAACGTGAGCTAACCGGCGGGTGTGTGCCGGATACCTCTCCGATGCCTAAGTCAGCAAGATAGACAAATAGACAAAAACTCTGTGTATTTGGGAATCAAAGTTGTGTTACCTCTCCATAGGTGATGCTATGAGCTTTTATAGGTTCCGCATGACACAATCCTAGTTGAACTCTTACTCTTCTATGTATAATCCTCCTTGGAATCATATTCCTGAAAGATAATGCTTATCCTTCAACACTCCTCTCACTGCTTGAACCAAGTGAGATAGTTTTACCATGGTCGGATTCCAATATGATCGAGGTAAGCATGGCTATGCTAAGCCGCAAAGTAAACCGAACTATCTAGTTCGGTTCTTCCTTTCACTGCTCTTACCTCGGTTTCTCCTGTACACCATGGCGTGGTTAGACCGAGCTAGCAAATAGCAAGGTTCTAACCGAGCTAACCACAGTACGCTATGACCGAGCTAACTACAAAGCTCTCTTGGACTGGACTAACTTCAAGGTTTTCTCGGACCGGGCTAACTTCAAGGCCTTTTTTACTCAACCCTTCTTACTATGGCCCACAACGGCCCATTACCCAACTCGGCCCAATTTAGATATAAATTACCCTCTCAATTGCCCCTTAATTCCATCTGTGTAGCATGATAAGGATTACCTGTTTACTAACCGAGCTAAAAATCTTTAGCCCTCCAATCAAGCTAAAAGCTTCTAGCTTTCCAACCGAACTAGATCAACACCGAGCTATCCTCCTGTCCGGTCAAAACGTCTCTTCAGTCTCTATAACTGAATCAATTTCTATTCCAAGGACACGTGGCAGACTCTGATTAGCCCAATGCAGCTATTACGCCGTCTTCGTACTTCGTGTTTTTTGAACAATCCCGCCTTGTTGTCCTTCCCTCTACACAAAAACAAACCCTTCGTTTTTTAATCAAACACATCATTACTCATTTCCCTTTCTCTCTCTCTCTGAGCTTCTATCTCTTCAAACCTTGTTCTTGCAGACCTCGCGTTTGTTGTTGTTACTACCTCCATCTTCAGTGTTGTTCTTGCAGACCTCGCGTTTGTTGTTGTTACTACCTCCATCTTCAGTGCTCTCTCCTTGAACTGGTGAGTGAATCTTCTTCCTTTCTGTTGATTTCACACCTCTTTTGCTACACAAAGCATGTTTATTTGTATGTTTTTCAAGGCATACACCATTTTTACTTTGATTTTCTAAAAAAAACCTTTGTAACACAACCACTGTCTATATGAATAACCTGGGAAATGATAGTTTTGATCCAAAATCATTGCTCAACTGAACTAGGGTACTGTTTGTAATAGGTACGACCCAGGCCGGACTAAACAACCGGACGAAAACTTCATACCCTACTCGTAGTTTTAATAGGCCCTACCTCTTAGCTGGGCTATCGAACTGCATTAAGTTTGCGCAATACCGCGCTAGAAAGCCCTAACCACCGACCGAACTAAAACTTGGAGCTAAACCAGCTCCCATAGTTACAAACCGAACTAAGAATGCTGTCCCAAAAGTTCAACTGGGTTAACAGCCCCTTACTCAAACCGAGCTAAGACCCGTAGCACCTCACATAGCCGAGCTTTATTTATCTTGCCTTTGTTTCTTTTAGCACGGCCCAGCGATCTGTGCTTAACACCTTTGTTTTTCACTTTGCAGACTTAGGTTGCCCAGGCACTCCTTTAAGCGCTCAACCGAGCTACTCAGCATCATACTTCGACCGAGCTAATACTCCTGTTTAATTTATTTATAACTTAATCCACAAATGGAAAAGTATAGGTTCTTAGTTAACTCACCAGGCGCCATGGCCGAATTCCGAAAGGATTATAACATCCCTGATGAAGTCCATCTCACCTTAGCTGACCTGGA
Source organism: Camellia sinensis (assembly GCF_004153795.1). NCBI lineage: Eukaryota > Viridiplantae > Streptophyta > Magnoliopsida > Ericales > Theaceae > Camellia > Camellia sinensis. Next base: position 1,426,753 of record NW_021025702.1, read on the forward strand.
TATCACACCATGGGGAAAACACGGCTTCGTTTCCTTTACCTTTCTGTCCATAGTAGAAACCGAACTAAGATTCCCTGTACAGCCTCTTCTCTGTGAATTCCTTAGGCAGACTAACCTTTGCCCAACCCAACTTTCTACCAATTCTTACCGTATAATAAATGGTATTGCTGAGCTAAACCGCCGGGCTGGCCTTAATCTTGGTTTAGCCGAGCTCTTCCATCAATATTCTATAGGCTCCGCCGAAGATGGATAGGTCTATTATTTAAGAATAAGACGCCGGCGTGAAAAGATAATAAAGGATACCCTGGATAAAGACGTGAATAATGATGATTTCTTCTGGGTATCTGGGAATTTTGAGGACCAACAAGCCCAGATCCTTGGCGACAGAATAAATTGGAACAAGGGTGTAACCTGTATAGTTTCCTCGACTTCATTCTATGCCTTTATTTACTTCGGTTTTCTCATCTTAAACCGCACTAACTGTTGTCTTCTTTTATGCAGATTTGAACTTTCTCAAGTCCCAATACAGCTACCCCACCTTGAATGTACTTCGCGCCACCTTGCGATATTCAAACCAAAGTTGGACCAAGCTATTGAACTTTCAGTCGACCTACCGATATAGTGGCAAACGAAAGACTAAGGTAACTGACTTTTTGTTGGAAGCCTCTCCTGAACCGGACCCAAACTTGTCCCAAATCAAATTGATCCCTCTAACCGCTGAGCAAGAGATGGCCAAGAAACGAGCTGTAAGGGAACTCCTGACCGAAACAAACAGCCCAAGGTACCACCAGCCGGTTAGACTCAAGAGACCGTGGTGGCCCTTCCATCCCATCAATCCCCATCATCTCGTCCCAATAAGCGTGCTCGGACTTCCACAACCGAGCCACGCCTTGTTGATCAAGTCCCAATACAGCTACCCCAACTTGAATGTACTTCGCGCTGCCCTGCGATATCCAAACCGAAGTTGGACTGAGCTATTGAACTTTCAGCCGACCTACCGATATAGTGGCAAACGAAAGACTAAGGTAACTGACTTTTTGTTGGAAGCCTCTCCTGAACCGGAACCAAACTTGTCCTAAATCAAATTGATCCCTCTAACCGCTGAGCAAGAGATGGCCAAGAAACGAGCTGTAAGGGAACTCCTGACCGAAACAAACAGCCCAAGGTACCACCAGCCGGTTAGACTCAAGAGACCGTGGTGGCCCTTCCATCCCATCAATCCCCATCATCTCGTCCCAATAAGCGTGCTCGGACTTCCACAATTGAGCCACACCTTGTTGATGAAGAAGATCCCATCCTTTCGCCAAGCCCTCCACCGAACCCATAACCGAAGCGTTCCGACCGAGCTAGCTCTTCCAAGTGGGCTCCCAAGATCACTTTTCAGAACCGTGCTATACGGGATACTGATTCAGTGGTCATTGAAAAAGACCACCTAATGGCATTCAATCTGGCCAATGGCGTTTGCCTTCCACCCGACATGGAGCACCATGACCACCTAACCGAGCTGAAGGCCCTTCGCTCGTCCACAAAATCCATGGTGCTAGTAAGTAGCTCCCTTGCTTATCTTTCAAATTCTTACAACTTTCTGCTCGGTCGTACTAAAAAAGTTTCTTTCCATCCTTTTGCAGGCCATACAGAAGAACCACATCGCTCACAAGTGAGTGTTGGAACTTCGAAAAACCACTAGGCAGGCCAAAGAAAAAACCACCGAGCTAGAACAGGCCAGAAAGTAGATAGCCGAGCTACAAACCGAGAATGGTCGTCTGACCGGTCTTGTTAGCTCGGCTGAAGCAGACAAGCAAAAGGCTGCGGCCGTGATAAAAGATAAATATCTGCGCGAACTAGCCAAGCTTGAAGGAAAAAAGAATGCCGAAATAACAAAGCTCGAGAAGAAGCTAGAAGATACGGAGGACCGCGGTTTCAAAGAAGGCGAAGCCCTATACATTAAGCAGTGTGAAGCTGTGAAGGACCTGTTCTTTAAATGCGGGTGGAGGGGGGCTGTGGCGCAGCTTGGTCATGGACCTGAGACTGAGGTCTTCAATCTTCCTCCATATTTCATACCGAGCTCACTGGCGGAGTATGCTGCAACCGTTCAGCAACAATTTCTGGAGGAGGAAGATGAGGATGAGGCTCCAGAAGGCAACACTCAGCCCGGTCGCCAGTCTACCTCCCCCACTACAGAGGTCTCCATCCCACCCTTGCCTGCTGATGCGGTGCTTTCGACCAAGCTTAACCAACGGGTGCTTGCCACAACCGAGCTACCCCTGGGTGAAGACCAGATTGTTCTTGATGCTGACCTAGATGATCTTCTTGCTTGATTCTGTACTTTTCTTCGTTTTGCTTTTGGACAAAAAAATTGTAACCGGGCTGAGGCCCCTCATTTGTACTTGATTTGAATCTTCAATGAAAGTTTCTTTTATTTTTCAACTGTTATCTCAGTTTACATTTATGCATATGTTTTTCTTTCTAACTGTAGTCAGAATAAAGTATAGCAGTTTCCAGCCGAGATACTTATCTCGGTCTTAATCTTGATACTTCATTCCATGCCAGCCAACCTCTTCAGCCTAGGTCTTTACTTCGGTTGAAGATTATAACAAGCCTTGCTCCTTACCTCGGTTGAAGAGTAACAAAAATTGGTTTATCCAGCCAATCATTCTTTCAGCCTTGCTCCTTATCTCGGCTGAGGAGTGCTAAGTGTTGGTTTTTCTAGCCAACCATTCTTCAGCCTTGATCCTCATCTTGGCTGAAGAATAATAAGTGTTGGTTATTCCAGCCAACCTCTAAGTTGGTTATTCCTGCCAACCTTGAGTAAGGTGTTTGGTTATTCCGACCAAGCGTCCTGCAGCCTGGATCCGTATCCTGGGCTTAGGAAGGGTGTTGGTTATTCCAGCCAACCTCTAAGTTGGTTATTTCTGCCAACTCAGAGTAAAGTGTTTGGTTATTCTAACCAAACGTCCTGCAGCCTAGATCCTTATCCTGGGTTTAGGAGGGGTGTTGGTTGTTCCAGCCAACTTCTAAGTTGGTTATTCTAGTCAACCTCTAAGTTGGTTATTCTTGCCAACTTAGAGCAAAGTGCTCAGTTATTCCGACCAAACGTCCTGCAGCCTGGATCCTTATCCTGGGCTTAGGAGGGGTGTTGGTTATTCCAGCCAACTTCTAAGTTGGTTATTCTTGCCAACTTAGAGCAAAGCGTTTGGTTATTCCGACCAAACGTCTTGCAGCCTGGATCCTTATCCTGGGCTTAGGAGGGGTGTTGGTTATTCCAACCAACCTCTAAGTTGGTTATTCCTGCCAACTCAGAGTAAAGTATTTGGCTATTCCAACCAAACGTCCTGCAGCTTGGATCCTTATCCTGGGCTTAAGAGGGATGCAAAGTTGGTTATTCCAGCCAACTATGCTTACAATGTCCCTAACTCACTAAAACAATCTTTTACAGAATGAAACAACTATGCTGAAAAGAAGCTACTTGTTTTATTGAGAAAGAAAAAAGAAAATTGCAAATACTTAGAAGAAAAGCTAAAAATAAAATAGTTTGAGATTGGTAATGTTCCATAGCCTGGGAATGGCTTTGTTGTCCTCATCTTCTAAGTGGTATTCCCCTTTTCCTACTAATCCGACCACTTTGTACGGTCCTTCCCAATTGGGCCCCAACTTGCTATCTCCGGGTACCACGGTGTTTCCCATTATTTTGCGCAGTACCCAATCTCCAATCTTGAATTGCCTTGGGTGTACTGTCTTGTTATACTTTCTAAACAACTCTTACTGGTATGAAGCAATGTGAATCAGTGCTCTTTCTCTTCTTTCTTCTGCAAGGTCGAGCTCCAATGCTATGGCTTCTCTATTTAAGTCTGGATCAAAATTTTCTCTTCTGATGGTGGGGAGGCCAAGTTCCAGTGGTATTACTGCTTCCATGCCATAGGCCAAGGAAAATGGTGTTTCGCCAGTTGACCGCCGTGGTGTGGTGCGGTAAGCCCATAAAACATGGGGGAGCTCCTCCGCCCACTTTCCTTTTACTTTCTCTAACGTTTTCTTTAGTCCATCCAAGACGACTTTGTTTGATGCTTCCGCTTGGCCATTCGCTTGGGGGTATACTAGTGTAGAATTGTAGAACTCTATCTTGTATTCTTCACAAAAGCCTCTGAAAATTTTGTCGTCGAACTGAGTGTCGTTGTCAGATATCAGAGCTTTTGGTATGCCAAACCGAGTGATGATATTTTGCCAGACGAACTTCTTTACATCTTTCTCTTTTATTGATGCTAGTGCTTCTGCCTCCACCTACTTTGTGAAGTAGTCTGTTGCTGCAAGAAAGAACTTTCTGTTGCCGGGTGCCGTTGGAAGTGGTCCTACTATGTCCAAGCCCCACATTGCAAAGGGCCATGGACTAGTTAAAGGTAGAAACTCTCTGGCTGGTTGATGTATTTGATGTGCGAACTTCTGGCATTTCATTCACTTCTTGACATACTTCTCAGAATCTGCTTGCATGTATGGCCACCAATATCCTTGCGAAATAGCTCTGTAAGCTAATGATCTTCCTCTTTGGTGGCTTTCGTATACGCCTTCGTGTATCTCGAAAAAGAACGATTCAACTTTGCTGGGATGGACACACTTTAGGTAAGGTCCTGTGAAGGATTTCTTGTACAAGGCCATTGATGGGGAGAGCCAAAATCGCTGCGACTTTGCTCTTATTTTGTTGGCCTCTTTCTTCTCTTCCAGTAGGACGCCGTCTTTTAAGAATGCTATGATGGGATCCATCCATGAAGGGCCTAGTTCGGCGCAACATACTTCTTCTACTTCAGGTTCTTCAATGCTTGGCCTTGGTAAGTAGTCAATCAGTAACGGATGTGGGATGGATGTATCTGCCATTGAAGTAAAGCCTGTTAGTTCGTCTGCTCTACTGTTTTCTTCCCTGCCGATCTGCTCTATCCGCACTACTTCAAATTTCTTGATATCTTTTCTAACTAACTCTTGGTACTTAGCCATCCTGTCGTCCTTTGCCTCGTAGTCACCTGAAATTTGGTTTACCACCAGCTGTGAGTCACTGTAAATCATTAGCTCGGTGGCCTTCATGTAGGATGCTGATTTTAAGCCTGCCAGAAGCGCTTCGTATTCCGCTTCGTTGTTTGATGCTGGGAAGCCAAGGTTGACTGCTTGTTCTATCACTAGGACATCTGGTGAGATGAGAACTATGCCTAGTCTTGCACCGTACCTGTTGGATGCTCCATCCACGAAGAGCTTCCACATCTCTCTAACGAACAGTTTCCAACAAGTGGAGGGATCAGATGATGCCATGGGATCAAGAGTGTTGCTGGTGTTTTCTTCAAGGTCCATACTTGCCTTTTGCCCCTCGCTATCTGATTATACCAAGTCTTTATTTGTTGGTGAGTCTTGGCTTGGCATAGCATGGTTTTTCTTTTTCCTCCCTTACTTTAGTCTGGTCTACCTTAAGGTCTGACTGGGTATCCTGCACCAAGGGTTGCGCTATTCCGGCGTCAACTTCTAACCCTAGTTCTAATGTATTAGTCAGGTCGACTAGGCAGATATGATGACTTCCTGGGGTGAATTCTGAGACAAAATCTGCCAAGGCTTGGGCTTTTATCATGGTTCGGGGTTGGAACTTGATGTCGAACTGTCCCAACTCGATTGCCCACTTCAAGACTCGTCCAGAAAAGTTCACCCTCTCAAACAAAGTTTTTAATGGAAAAGCTGCAAGGACGATTATTGTGTGGGCGTGAAAGTAGTGCGACAATTTTCTTGAGGCCATCATCAAGGCTAAGACCAGTTTTTCTAATGGTAAATACCTGGTTTCTGCACCTAGCAATGTCTTGCTGACATAAAAGATGGGCAGATGTTGGATTCCTTCTGCTCGGACCAACACTGCGCTAATTGCGTGCTGTGAGACTGCCAGGTACAAAAATAGTTCTTCTCCAGGTATTGGGGTCACTACCAGCGGTGGAGAAGACATTTATTCTTTCAAACTTTCAAGGGCGTGGTCGTATTCTTCATCCCACTCAAACTTGGCCTTTAATGCTTGAAAAAATGGTCGACATCTGTCTGACGATCGACTTATGAACCGGTTTAGCGCGGCTGCCATGCCGGTGAGATGCTGTACTTCTTTTACTGAGTTGGGTCTCTCTAGTTCCTGAATTGCTTTGATTTGAGAGGGGTTTGCTTCTATACCGCGGTTGGTCACCAGGAAGCCTAGGAACTTGCCAGATCCTACGCCGAATGCACACTTGGATGCATTAAGGCGTAGTTTGTGCTTCTTCAAGATCTGAAAAATCTCACCTAGGTCCCTGAGATGGTCATTCTTATTATTGCTTTTGACCACCATGTCGTCGATGTAGGCCTCCATTGTTCTGTCTAACAATGGTTTGAACATCTTGGTGGCCATCCGTTGGAATGTTGCCCCTGCGTTCTTAAAGCCAAAGGGCATGACCTTGTAACAATATAGTCCTCTTGGCATCGCAAAAGATGTAACCTCCTGGTCTGGCTCATACATGGCGATCTGATGGTATCCTCTGTACACATCAAGAAAGCTAAGACGGTTGTGTCCTGCCATCAGATCTACCAGTTGGTCTATTCGTGGTAGAGGAAAGCTAGCCTTTGGGCATGCCTTGTTGACTGTTTTGTAGTCCACATAGACACGCCATTTTTCATTCTTTTTAGGTACCACTACTGTATTGGAGATCCATCCGGGATAGTGCACCTCTCTGATAGCTCCTACTTCTAGCAGGTTTTCTACTTCTTCTGCCACTATCTCGGCATGGTGGAGTGCCAATCTGTGAGGGCGCTGTATAATTGGTCTGGCAGTTGGGTGGACATTCAATTGGTGCCAGATGAATCGAGTCCGAGCTGTAGCGAGGTCCCCCGCGGGCTTGTTACACACTTCGATGTTAGAGGTCAAGAATTCTATGACCTCTATTCTCTCAGTGCTGGACAGAGATGAGCCAAGCAAAAAGAACTTATTCGGGTTCTCTTCATCTATTCTTACCTGTACTAAATCTTCCACTGCCTTCTGTTTAGCGGCTTTGCCAACATCCGCAAACAATTCATTGCTCTCAGGTTCTTCCACCATCTTAACAAACCTTTGGCAACTCGACTGCCATTTACTGTGATGAAGCATTGCTTGGACATAATTTGGTCTCCATAGACCTCTTCAATTACCCCAGCTTCGTTGGGGAATCGCATTACTTGATGGTAGGTTGATGCTACTGCTCTCATGGCATGCGGCCATGTCCTTCCCAAGATTATGTTGTAAATGGAGGGCATTTTCAACACCCAGAATTTCACTTGTTTAGTCATGCTTCCTGCTCTGACTGGGAGGATTGTTTTGCCGACTGGCCATTCCAGCATTGAGTTGAACCCAATCAGGGGAGATACGGCAGGTGCCAAGTCTTTGTTTTTCAATGTCAACTGTTTGAAAGTTTCGTAGTATATTATCTCACATGAGCTTCCTTGGTCAATCAAAATTCACTTGACGTCGTAATCTTTGATGCGGAGAGTGACGACCAGTGTATCGTTGTGAGAACAATATATCCTTGCCAAGTCTTTGTCTGAAAAAGACGTGACATTCGTGGCCTCTATTTTCCCCTTTTTGATGATGGGCTACGCACTTAATACTTCCCTTAAGTGCTCAGCCTTCTTTATCATTCCCCCGAGTTCACATACTCGCTCAGGCTCGAATATCCCATGTATTACGTTTATCACGCCTTGAGGCGGGCCGTCAATTGGTGTTCCATCTAGATGATCGTGGTTTTGGGGGGCTGGCTGCGTCTCTCCTTCTATGTACCGGTCCAGGTCACCAGCTGTCACTAACTCCTCTAGATACTGTCTCAACGGCGTGCAGTTTTCAGTGCGGTGCCCCTTTTCTTTATGGAAGGTGCACCGAGATCTTTCGTCGTAGTCCTTCTGTGTCTCTCCCAATTTAGCTGGCCATTAATGAAAGGTTCATCGCGTATCTCGCTGAGAATTCGGTAGATTGGTTTCTTGAATACCGTGGTAATGGCATTGCGGATTCTCAACCATCTTTTATCTCAGTCCTCTTCGTTGTCTCGTCTGCCTCGTCCATTCTTGCTTGGATGTTCTACTGTGTTGATTTTTGCCGTAGTCTTCTTATCTGGTGTTGCTGTTGCACCAGATTTTGCCTTGGTACGGGCGCCATCCTCCTCCACCCGAATATGTTGGTGCACTGTCACGACCCAAACCCGCCCCTATGGGTTTAGCACCGTAACCGGCTAGTAATCCGAGATTACCGAAGGCTTGCTTAACAGTAATATAGTAAAACAGAGTACAGGGGCATGGTGGAAGCCAAAACAGTAAATAAACAATGTCCAATGAGCTGTGACAGTCTGTATACCAAAAAGACTTTTCACACACATATACATGAACAATACAGAACAATATGTACATATATACAATCATTCAGTTCAGAGACCTAATCCCTATTAAACAGTACAGTAATAGTCTATACAGTTATACAAAACAGATACAGAGACAAACGGAGAAGTTAAAAACACCCCTAAGCCATAACTTGACAGGCTTGGAACCTCACAGTGAGGCACAGTGGTTGACTTGACAAAACTAGAGCTTAACCCCGACGCTTCTAGCCACGGTCTGGTGCTTGTACACCTACATATATATATATGAGCAGTGAGCTAAAGCCCAATGAATAAAGTAATGCGTAAAGAGGTTAAGAATGAATGTCCTTACAGTAATGAAAACAGTTCGTCAATTCAGTATATCAGTCATTCAGTCATATGTGGTACATCCATTAGCATAACAGTACAGTAAACAGTAGGTCTAAAAAGACCGAGTAGTAATGATGGCCTTCAGTCAGTAAACAGTAGTGGTTCTAACAAGGGAACCGACAGAGATCTCTGTAACAGTAACAGTAAACAGTAGTTGCTAAGGATGTCACAATACAGTTCAGAATATAGGACATACATTCATTCAATTAACAGTATCAATTCAGAAAGCAGTACAGTTCAATTGTTCAGAAGATAATCATTTTAAACATATCTTTACACGGTTGTTACTCATAGAGTTCTGGGCTATAGTAAAGCTAGAGCGCGTCTCCAGTCGCCAACCCTACACAATTACAGATTGAACACACACTAAGCTACACAGTTGGGAAAGATAATAACTTAATCCCTAATTTGCCTCGGTGTGTTCTACATCTATATCCTCATTAAGATGTCTTAAACTAGGCCTAAGAATGCCTAGGATGGGATGAGGATGCAAAGACGCATTCAGAAAATATTTTCAGAATTTTCAGAAAACAAAGGTCCCGCTCGAGCGTAGGTTTACCCGCTCGAGCGGACATGCAGACAAAGGTATCCGCTCGAGCGTAGACTTTCATGCTTGAGCGTTTTGCAAAACAGGGCAAAAGTGCTGGATGTGTGAAAATTACGCTCGATGGGCGCTCGATACCCGCTCAAGCATGAGACACAATGTCCCGCTCGAGCGTCAATTATTCTGCTCGAGCGGACTTCAAAACAGTGCAAAGTACTAGGAGCATGAATTTCCCGCTCGAGCGCCACTTCCCCCGCTCGAGCAGGAGTTCAAAATCTGGAATTTCCAGATTTGAACTTCCAAGCTCAAACCAAGTTCAAATGCATTAAAACCAATTCCTTTGGGCCATTTTTCTTGGAAAACATTTGTAAATACTTAGAATAACATGATTCAAAGCTCAATTTGTAAAATCAAGGCCCAAAAAGAAGATCAATTCAACTCAATTTGAAACCAATTTTCATGAACATAAATCAAACATAGCATGCATGAATTTAAACCATTTCAAAGCTTCAATTTCATGCTCTAATGAGCCAATTCTTCCAAGGACAAGATGAAATCATGGACTTAAACACAATATGAACATGCATGTAACATTTTACCATGAAATCAACTCACAACTCAACAATTCAAACATGCATGCATGAATTAAGCTATAATTCAACATTATTAGACTAAGACATGGCTTAGCTCTCTAGAGGCTCAAGAACCATGCAAGAACAACCTTAAATACATCAATGAAAAGGTGAAATCCTTACCTAAGTCTTGAATCACAAGACTAGAAGCTTAATTAGACAATTGTCCTTCAATTCTTCAAGTTCTCTAAGCCAACTCTCAAGAACACTCACTTCTCTCCCTCTCTCCCTCTTGGTCGGCAATATAAGGGAAATGGCTGATGAAATGTTTTGTTTACATGTATAACAAGGCCCAAGTAAGTTGGCTAAGTGGCCCACTTAATGGTGGTAAAATGGTAATTAAGTCAACTCATGCAATTTAACACATTTTAATCCAATTTAATCATACTAAATCACATTTTAGATAAATACACCATAAAATCATACTAATTCCAATGAACACAAATCATCAATCAATTTCAGATTCGGCCGCCGATAAGGCCTTCAATTCTCAATTTAAACACAAAGGCATGAACAGATAATTAAACAGTCAACAGACAGACATACAATTAAACAGATATACTTAATCAATTCAGTTCCAGATTTCAGTCGGTCAGTTCAGTACTTCAATCAATTCAGTTACCAATCATAATCAGTCTCAGTTTAGCAGTAATCAGTGATTAATCGGTAAACAGTGACGAGGGTTGTTACATGCACTCTCTCCATCAAGGCTTCCATCGTGAATGGTGGAGTCATAGTAATTGAATCCCTCAATCTGTTTCTGACTGGAAGTCCTCTTTTGTATTGTGCGATGGCGAAATTGGTGGAGTAGTCCCCTATCTGGTTGAATGTTTCCTAGTAGCGACTGTTGTAGGATCTCAATGTTTCCTTGTCGCCCATGTCAATGGAGAGTAGCTGATCGATCTCCACTGGCGTCTTGGTGTTCGTTCTGAACCTTGTTACGAACGCCTCCGCTAATTGCACCCAGGAGGCTATGCTGCCTTCTGGTAGCCTTTCGAACCAGGTTAAACCTAGGTCGCCAAGGCTGGATGGGAATAGGATGCACATTAAAGCTTCGTTCCGTCGGTATGCTGCCATGACCTGGCGAAAGTGGCTTAAGTGCATGTAAAGGTCTGCCTTCCCTTCGTGCGTGGTAAATTTAGGCTGGATGAAGCCTGAGGGTAATGGTGCGTTCTCAATCGCCGGAACGAACGGCGAGCTATGTAGTCTTGCCAATGCTTTATTTGTTGGTTCGTAGGCAATGTGCGGTATTGGCATTCTAACCTCGACGCTTCCATGCGTCTAAGGAGCCAACTGCTGAAGGGCTGAAACTCTGTGCGGGTCACGTGCCCTGGCATCGTCCTTTTGTCGTGCCCTTTCTTCAAGCACAGTCCGTAAGTCGGATGATCTAGGCAACTCCGTTTGTCTGGATGATGTCTGGTGCGTATGCGAGGGCCGATAGGTACTTCCCTCAGTGTAAGACCTTAATGATTTCATTCTCTCAGACCTGGAGTAACAAGTTCTGGAAGTCCTTGATTGAGTATCGCCTGTCTTGAGGCTCCTACTCTCTACTTGCGATAGCGTGGTATGTCTACCATGATCTTCTGAGTGGCAAGAAGGCGTATTGCCTTTGCGCTCCTCTCTTGTTGCCGCCCATTTTCCTTTGATTTGGCGCTTCATGGCCTCCATGTCCGCCGCTATCTTCCTTATTAGTTTATCTTGCTCTTTTACGCGATCCTCCAGAGCTTGAGGGTCGATTCTTCGCCTTTGCCTTTCAGGACTTTGTGAGCGAGAGCGACGGGGGCTGTTGTTCCGCCTCCCTCTTGCATCTCTCCGGGGATTCTGTCGCTGGGGTTCTAAGTCCGCCATGGGAGGGATAGAGGGCAATCCTTCACGCCTCCCACCCCCCTCTGGGGTTTGTCCGTCGATGGCGGACTGCGGCAAATCTTCGTTGTGTGCCATTTAACTAGCGAGGGAAACTTGATCAAGAGGTTTTGTTCTTTGTCTGATATTCCCACAGACGGCGCCAATTGTACGGGAAAGAAATATTCTTCTCGTATAATCCTGTTGATCAAGTCTGCGCTCCTCCGTACGTCGTCGTTTTACTCCCTAAAAACACAAACGTGAGCTAACCGGCAAGTGTGTGCTGGATACCTTTTCTATGCCTAAGTCAGCAAGATAGACAAATAGACAAAAGCTCTGTGTATTCGGGAATCAAAGTTGTGTTACTTCTCCATAGGTGATGCTATGAGCTTTTATAGGTTCCGCGTGGCACAATCCTAGTAGGACTCTTACTCTTCCATGTAGATTCCTCATTGGAATCATATTCCTGAAAGATAATGCTTATCCTTCAACATTCCTCTCACTGCTTGAACCAAGTGAGATGGTTTTACCATGGTCGGATTCCAATATGACCGAGGTAAGCATGGTTATGCTAAGCCGCAGAGTAGACCGAACTATCTAGTTCGGTTCTTTCTTTCACTGCTCTTACCTCGGTTTTTCCTGTACAACCCATGGCGTGCTTAGACCGAGCTAGCAAATAACAAGGTTCTAGCCGAGCTAGCCACAGTACGCTATGACCAAGCTAACTGCAAAGCTCTCTTGGACCGGACTAACTTCAAGGTTTTCTCGGACCAGGCTAACGTCAAGGCTTTTTTTACTCAACCCTTCTTACTATGGCCCACACCGGCGCATTACCCAGTTCGGCCCAATTTAGATATAAATTACCCTCTCAAGTACTTATATGTTAAAATTTATCATAGAATTAATGTAATGGAGTTAGTTTTGCACCATTAAGTTCTAGTAATGATATTTGCCCATCATTTGATTTATCCATTTTATTATTGTAAGTAATATGTGTATCCAAATAGAAAATAGAAAATAATAATAAATTTTTTTATGCAACGGTATTGAACCACAAAGAGAGAATGAAAAGAATTTGTCTTGGAGGCAGAATTTGTTTATATGTCAAACTCTGCATGCTTTTTTTTGGATAAATAAAAGCATGCCGATTGTAAGTTGTAACTGGTGCACTGGGTTAAGTATAAATTTAATTCCTTTTAGATTATATATATATATATATATATACACATATATAAATAGTAACCATATTTTTTTGGGTCAATTTAATATATAAATAAAGACATTCAATTGAAAATAATATATTAATCAAACAATATTTGGTTTGAAACTCAAACATCAAACTAACTTTAAAAATAAATAAATACAATGAATAAACAAAAGAAAAAGAAGCTTTCAATTTTTTTGGTAACCATAAATAAATTTAAATTTTGAATTTCAATATAATTATAGAATAAATTATATATTTGTAAATGATTAGATTTGGGAGTTTAATTTCTCATTCACTTTTTAAATAAATGAATATTTTTCGCGAAGGTAGTTACCATACTGTGGTTTAAGGCGAACTTGAAACCCATCTCAAATCCAATTTTTTGAGGAGCATTTGAGAAACTCTCCAACCAGTCACGCCAAGGAGCTACTGCTTGTTGATACTTGCAGTAACAGCTCTTGAATCGGATGACGCTGTCAATACCATCACATCTGAACCTTACGACAACCCTTTCCTATTGATAAATCACCTTTCTCTCTTACACAACTTCCTCTTCCCTCACTCACAACCATGTCGTTGTCGCAACCTATCAAGACATCTCAGCTTTACTTGAGATATGAATTCCAACCATTGTTGGAGGCAATTAGTTGATACATTTTTCTTCTGCAATTTCTGATGCACGTTGTGACCACCATTTTCTAGGTAATCTTATCAAGTATTAACCAAGCTCTTACCAACTAATTTGCAACCCATGCTCTGGTGCAATCATTCATACCTTCAATTATTTTCTCTGTTCATATTCAACAAAGGTTTTTTTTTTTTTAATTTGGTGAAATGGGTGAGGAATGGGTGTATGGCAAGAAACGATGTTGCGCTGGCCATGGGTGAGTGAAGAAAGGGCAATGACGGGGAGAGACATTGTCGAACATGATGCATACGAGAGGTAAAACCATTGTTTTTTTATTCAATGAAATCTGAACCGTTAAATAGACAAACTGATGAAGTGGCATCATCTCATTTACAAGATTGGGCAGTCTAATTTTTGGTAAACTACAAATGAGCCACTCTCTTATTATAGTAGTAGACAGATGGATGTAACGATTTGTACATGTCTTTCTATTCAAATGTGACAATACTTCATGTTTGTTGTTTTATTTAAATCTAATTATAAAGAGGGTATTTTCGGAATAATAGAAAAGTAGTAAAATTATTAAAAAAAATAATCATATTATGATGTTTGAAGATGTAGAAGAAAAGTAAAAAAATAGTAGAATTATTAAAAAAATAATCATATTATGATGTTTGAAGGTATTGAATTTCGGAAGGTATTTGGTTGTTCAGTAAATGTAGGTTGTTGTGTGATGTTTAATAAGTTTGGGCGGAGATTTTTGAGACACGAAAAACTGTGCTCTTCAGACTATTAAAATAGTAGTAGATATTACACATTTTGTAGTTAAAAATTGTCCCAATGAAAATTGTATAAGATTATTACAAAAATACGTAATTTCATTTTTGAATTATAAATTATCATAACTTGATCATAATATTACACAATATTTATGAGTAAATTATACTTTGCCTTTTTATGTTTGGCCATTTTCGTATTTTGACCTTGGATTTTTTTTTATCACTTTGATTCTTTATGTTTCAATTTTTTTTTTAATTTACTATTAAAGTTAATTTATGTTCAAAATTGATTAAAAAAATGTCAGGTTAGTTGTTACATGACATAACAAATATGTTATCACATTAAGATTTGAGTTTGTGCTAAAGATGTGAGTTGTATATAATAAAATATTTTTACATAGCAGTTAATACGCCATTTTTTGTTTAATTTTAGACATAAGTTAGATTTAGGTGTGAATTGGAAAAAAGGTAAACATGAAGAGATAAAATAAAAAAAATTACTAACTATAAAAAACACAAAATATAATTTATCTTAATATTTGTCATAAAAATAAGCAACATGTATTACGAAAATGCATCTTATAGAAGGGATTTGCATGTATGTATGCATGAGGTGTATGCATGACTAAGAAAGGCTATAATATAGTGTAGGGTAAATTACATTGACAGTCCTTGAGATTTGGTTTAATTACTACTCACTTTCTGACGTTTTGAAAACTATATTTCCACTCCTATGATTAATAGTCTTATTTCACAAATTCCCTTACTTATATAAAAAATAACAACTCTTAATCGAAAAATAAAAGAAATTACATTAAAAAAAAAGTAAAGAAAAGGAAAAAAAAAAGAAAGTAAATCAAAGTAAAAAAAAAGAAGAAGAGTGTATTATTATAATTTTCTAAACATCAAAAATAATATGTATTAAATCCTAACTTTAAAGAGTGTAATTGTAATTTATCCTATAATGTATAAATTGCATGACAGTTCAAAAATCATTTGAGTTTGATGTGTCTTTGTGGTCACCCCCAATAATGAAATGACCCACGTGGTACTAGTTTTCCCATATCATCATTGTTGCAATCAAGGCACTTAAAGTTTTTAGGTGAATTGTAAATTCTCACATTTTTAATTAAAGTTTATGATATGCTTTTTTAATTTAATTAATTCATATAATTTAAGAGGGATTGTTGGGAATTAATTTCTTGTTTTGGAGAAGTTTTTCATTTAACGAAAAAAAAAAAAAACCTTGAAACCTTTAAAACTTTGTATGAAATTTATGTTTACTAATACAAAAATTAGCGATATTCTATGGTTTTAAATTCAAGAGTATTATATTTTTAAACTAATGTATGCTATTATAATGAATTGGGTTGAAAATATCAGCTCAATCCAATTTTATAAGTTACAATAATATTCTCAAACTTTAAAAAAATAGAATTGAATTGAATAGACTGAGCCTCCGTTTGAAAAGTGGGTTGGCTTTTTGATTTTTTTGACTATTTTAACCTGGACTTAAAAGTTTGGTTTAAGAAGGACTTTTTGATTTTTTGACTTTTTTGAGTTTTTTGTGAGAGAAGAATGTAATGATTATGGGTTGGATGTGATATTTTGTTTGTTATGACTAAAATAACTTATTTTATTTTTTGTGATTAAAATAACAAAAAAAAAACCCACTTACCAAACACAGGCCGAACGGTCTATACCAACTCCTAGTGTTACTATATTGTTTCAATGGAATGGTAAAGGTTGGGATGTGTCAGGTATCCTAATTTAAAGGGTAATACTAATAGGATGTGGAGGAAGTAGAAAAATGGGGATTGGGATTTACCTACTGCATTTAACATTGGGGTAGCTGACTCTTTAATGCAAATGAATCAATTTGTTCACTAACAAGCTTGGCTTGGTTCATTAAGGGCTTGGTTCGTTTAGTAAACGAGTTAAATTTGAGCTCAAATATTAGGCTCGTTTACTAAACGAACTGAGTTCGAGCTTGCATGAGTTTGGTTCGTCAAGTTTGATTTATTTATCTTTATTTAAATTATATAATAAATATATTATTTATATATTAAATAATATATAAATAATATATTTATATAAATATTTTTACGTAAATAATGTTAAAAAAACATTATCGAGCCGAGTTGAGCTGAGTTCAAACTCAATAAACGAGTTCGATAAGTAAACGAGCCGAGCTCGAGTTTGCGACCCTAATGGTAAAGGCTGCCTTGAAAAGCCCCATTGCAGGACATTGAAAGGTTGTTTTCAAGGAAAATTATTGTTTGTTCTTAGGATAAGTTGGTGCGGTGCTGTAATTTGTTATTGATTGAATCAGTAGGATTCACCATCTTTTTATCTTCTTTTAGCAGATTATGTGAAACTTGCCCCTCAATGAATGGTGTGGAACGATACTCAAAAACCAACCAATAACTTCTCCTTTTTCAAAATTTAACTGTGTTGGATTGATTAAAATGAAGTTTTGATTTTTAACAGTGTTTGATTTGTTGAAATAAAAATAATAAATAAATAAAATAGAATTATGCCATTATAAGCTGAAAAAAATGGAAATATTCATGGCCCATCAATTCTTGCATTGGATGACTTTCATCAACAATTATGAAAAATAAAGAGAAAAAAAAAATCAATTATTGCAAGTATATTAAATACATAGAAAAACATTTTTAGTCCATTTCTTATGCTAAAGAAGAAAAAAAAAGTTTCAATTTTACCTTAATCCCTAAATTATTATTATTTTTTCTATTTCATTCTTAAAGAGTCAAATCTATCTAAATTTCTTATTTTAGCTCATATGGTCCAATTGAGACAGTTCAACCAAATCAATAATGGTGGAAACTTAACTTAATGGGTAAAATGATAATTTTATAATTTGAATAACTTAAAGCATACAATCAAATAATTATTTTTTTATTACTATTTTGAAATCAGAGGTGGGTAGTTGTGAGATATAAGTTGGTTAATATAAGTGTGAATAAAAACAATGAGTATTTAGTTGTGTAATTTAAACTGTTCAAATTTTGAAATGATATTTTTGTCTATCGATTAGGCTTTAACAATTATTGATTTAGACAACTATCTCTAATTAGAACATATTGAAATTAGAAACTTTATAAACTAAATAGATAAAATTAGTAGCTTAAGGATGAAATACAAAAACACTAATTTAAGAGATGGAAGTAAAATTAAACACCCCCATGGGAAAAAAGAAGAAAAAAAAGGAAAGAAAGAAAAATCGATCTTTTGTAGGAAATGGAAAAAACAAAATTAAAAGACAATTAATATGATAGGTATTGATTGTGCAAGACGACAAAAAGGTTTATAAGCACATTATTGAGGGAAAAATTGGTCTGGGCCACTACTACCTAAAAAAAAGTACATCAATTAATGTCAAAACTTGTTTCATGGCACAAATTATTGACCATATGGAGAAGGAATGTCCTTAATAGTTCACCCACGTCACATGCCTAACTAATGAGGGTAAGTGAGGACCATTTAGAAAATGACTAAGATGGTGTACTTATAAAGCATCTCTTGAGTATTGTTTTTTGTCCACTACTCGTGTTATGTTCGAGGCGTGGTGCCTCGTCAAGATGTTAAATTGCCACATGTTATTAATGCGCTTGGGATTTGGTGAAATGCTTATTATAATTGCAATCTTGTGTTCAATTTCCTTTTTATTTTTATTTTTATTTTTATTTATTCGATGTTGTTAGTGTCAAACACTTCTCTCTTACAAATTAGACTAAGGTCAAGTTTGATAATTTCAATATAATCTATCTTTTTATTTTTTTTTATCATATCACTTCTCTACTTTTCTACACATCTTTTCGTAAAAAGATAAAAAGTACACTTATTTAGGTCATCCCAAACAACCCCTAAGAGTCTTTTTGACATTTTGCATTTGTGACCCATTGTTCTAATTCTTCGTATGAATAGTTAAGCGGTGAGTGTCCATCTCTGTATTTTTTTTTTATTTTTTTTTATCATAAGTGAAATAGCGATAGCTATGGACATAATTTCAGTTTAAAGTGAATCATGTAAATCTTGTATTATTTATGTATACATGTGATTTATCTATCATTTTTGTGGACTTATTCTTTTGTGTTTATGTCTCCCTAATTTCTATATAAAGTGTCATAAATCACTAACACCAGGCAGAGAGTTTCATATAATAATTAAAAAAGGGTAATACATATTGGATATAGACTCATCATTTACAAACTTAAGTTTTTATGTGAGTATAAATTTCAAATAATATATACTAAGTGAAACCCATGCAATTCACGGTATGTGAAAAAAAATAATAAAATATTTTTATATAAAATAATGTAAATAGTTAGATTTTTATATGTAAATTATGAAAACAAAAAAATATTGAAACTTCCAATTTAAGTTTCATAATTTTATCACAATTCATGTATCAATTTTTAATTTGTCACAACTTTAATCATGTAACTTTCAATTCCCTTGTTAGAGTTGCAAACTTGGGCAAGTTCAACTCAAGCAACTCGAGTCAAACTTGAAATTTTTTTAAAAATTGTGCAACACAATTTTTAATTTAGTGAGAACTTATATAAAATTCAAAAATTTGAATAAATTTGAGTGGACTTAGACAGAGACACCAAATAACCTAAGCAATCCAAACAAAATTGTATATATAAATATATAAAATTATTTGGTAATTTTTTTAAAGAATAAATAAGATTAATTAAAAATTTAATATTAATGAACAAAAGCAAAAGCAATACGCTTAATTTTTTTCAATAGATTTTTTTTTATTATGTTTAAAAAATATACTTTTTAGAAAGAGATCATCAAATAAGTTGATATTAAAAAAATTACATTTTATAATAAAAAATATACTTTTTAGAAAGAGATCATCAAATAAGTTGATATTAAAAAAATTACATTTTATAATGGGTTAGCAAAAGTCACTTTTTGGCAATTTGAGCCAAAAAAAAAATCATTTTTTATTTTAGTTTGTTTAATTGACAATTGAGATTAAAAAAAAATTAGAAAAGTGATTGAGACCCCCTCCAATCACCACCCTCACCACCCACATACACACGTGGGGGCTGGTGATTGGAGGAGAAGAAAAAAAAAAAAAACTGGCCAATCAGAGAGAGAAGGGGTCGTGGGGGTGCCCCTTATGAGGGTCCAAGTCATTATTGAAAAAATTAATAGGATCCACCATGTTTCGTAAATGCTAAAAAGGTCTAGATGAACAATAATGAAAATGTTTGATACCCACAAAAAAACACCCATAATTGTACCCATAATGATGTGGTATCATATGTGTAAACTCTTGATTTGCTATACACTCATTGACATGATGCCCAACTCCATTGTCACATCATTGTTTGTGAAATTGTGGATTTATAGTATTTCTAAAATAATAAATTATTGCGCGTGACCCCTATGTTTTTATTATATAAAAAAATTATAAGTTTCACCAGCCATCACTTTTAATAGAAAAATAATATTTATTTCTATTTGATTTTAGCAAAAGTCATTTCGTAACTATTTAAGCTAAAAAAATTATTTTTTTATTTTAATTTGTTTAATTGACAATTGAAATAAAAAAAAATAACAAATCCATCATGTTTGGCAAGTGTTAAAAAAATCATTTCATTTTCTTAATGTATTTGTATTAAAAAAATTATTGTTCAAGTCCTTATAGTTTAGAAGAATATAAAAAAATTTACAAAATTTAAAATTCAAAATGAAAAAAAAAATAAAAATATAAACTTTTAATAGCGATTAATAATTTGATCACGTATATTTAATAACATATTATGTTAGACCAATAATATTATGATACATGTGAACATTAATTTCATTCTAATTGTAATAGCATAATTTAAAGAAGAATTTAAATTTTAAGTTTTATTATAAAATTTAATAAATGATGCATAAATTAAGGAATGAATATTGATTTTATTCCAATTATGGTAATATAATTTAAGGAATAATTTAAATTTAGAATTTTATTTTAATAACATAAAATTAATTTATAAACCAATCATATTGTTACACTGTACACATATTAATAAAAATTAAACAAAAAAAATTATAACTTTTAATCTTAATAAAATAACAATATTTTACGAATATAATAGTATATTGATAGATAGATTTGGTCATGATAATGCCATTGTGGACTCTTTAGCTACTCCCCTATGGATGGACACTGTTGCCACGTGTTCATGAGCTTCCTTGTTTCCCAACAATTTTCACTATTTTTTTTTTTTTTTTTTTCTAAACAAGTAAGATTTGTAGTACTCGTGCAAAATAGTTCTGTTTAAATTGTTCGGATTCTCATTTTTTTTGAGTCCCAATCTTAAATCTTAAATTTTAATAAGATTTTTTTAAACACTTCACTTAATACCAAATTTATCCGTATTCATAATATTATCATACTCAAGGCACACTCACTTAATTTTGCACACACTCTTCTCTTTTTTCTTTTGATGACCGTCCATCTTATGCTAAAAAGAACACCGACGATCATTGCATCAGTAAACATCATTGTCTCAGTGAAGAACATTGCATCAATGGTCCATCATTTAAATTTCTGTCAACTCTCAACGAAAGGAGGAATCGACTCGATTGTGTTCAAAGAATACCGTAAGAAAAACTAGTCGAAAATACCTGTCCACCATTGCAAAAAAACTCATTGGAAATTCCTCTCAGGTAATTATTGACTCCCTATCTTATCAACATCATTGCCTTTTTTCATCCTATCACATTTTTGTTTTTTAGTTTATTTCGCCATAAAATGGTGTTTTAGAGGAAAAAAAAAACCCTTATGAAAAACACAATCTGGTGTTGAAGATACAAAAATTGAATCATTTGGTATACTAGTATCAACTGTTTGCATTATTGTTCAGAACCCATATATTACATTAAATGTTTGTTTTCAGTATTGTGTTACCGAACATAATCTTAATAGTCGACAAACCAGTATCAAACAGCTCGAACAAAACAACAATGATTGAAAAACAACTGAAAATGTTAATGTAAAACAAATAAACTTACCAATGAAATGTCAGCCTCATCAGAATTATTGTCATCGTTCTCCATTGCTTTACAAAGTGAAATAATTGATGAAAAGTAATACGTTGGACTTGAAAAGAGTTTTCTGGTTTAGGAAGGTTTATGATAGTGATGAAGATGATGCATTCAAGGTTTAAGATGGTTACGAAGAGTAATAAGTTTAGGGTTTATGTTAGTTAATTATGAAGAGTAACAGGTTCAGGGTTTAAAAAGATGGAATACGTATAGCTGGAGGTAAGGGTAGGGGTACGGTTTGGGGTGGGTGTACAATATTGTATAGTGTTAATTCTTATTTAATAGGTAAGTGTTCTATTAAATGATATCTTTCAATGTAATTTTACTTTAAGGTGTAATTGTAATAAAAGAAAATTTAGGAATTTGAGTGTCTAAATAATTTAGACCGGTGGTAATAGCAATAGTGTTATGAAATCTTTCTCTTTTTTTGGGTAGGTGAAATCTTTCTCCTGTGTCCACACTTTAGAAAACATAGGAGCAATAGAGGACCACTTCATTAGTAAAATTCAATCAATATGGATCTGTAAGAGAAATGTTAAGCACTGAGAAATTAGACATACAAAAATATTTTTAAAAAATATATGATTCAAATTCATTTTATATGTGAATTTTACCTAAATGTTGAATTTAGATCATACTTTTTTGTTTTTTTTTTTGGTTGATACTTTCAACTTTATTTTTTTTTGAATTCTTGATCCCAACATTATTGGCAACATAGCGGCGTTTTGGCAAACTGGTAAAAATTCAGTTTTTTGACTTTTTTAGATCACATCACCTCTCTATTTTTTTATATAAAAAAATCACAAAAAATTAAAAAATTATTTTTTTATCAACTTCTTAAAACACCTCATAATGAGGTTCTACTCTGGCATATAGCATTCATGTGCATGTAATTTGTAGGTAGGGGTATTAATATTGCCTGTGTACACAGTCATGCATTTATTTTTGAATTATATGTAGTGATTTTTAAGATTTTGTCAATATCTCACAAAATTTGTCTCATATTTTGGGAAGTAAGTTAAATATTAATTTTTTTAATTTTTTAAAAAAATTTACAAAAAAATAAAAAAATGATATGATCTAAAAAAATAAAAAAATAAAAAAATTGACTTTTAACCATATTGTCAAAATAAGCGCCAAAAATTTCACATGTGGTGGCAAAGTGTACTGATTTCTATCTCTGTGTATCTTTGTTTTATTGTTCTCTCTTTGCTTTCTATGTACTAGAGTAATGACATACAAATTTCAAAAAAGAGTACAATAGTGATCAATTAGATAACAATATTAGGTTGGACTCATGTCAAGTGGTGAAATATATATATATATATATATATATCTTATGTTTTAATTAGTATATTAATTAGCATATTAATTAACGTTTATCTTTTTAGAGAGCAGCTTGCCTCTAGGTCTTAATTGGATTGGACGGCGCTGTTCGCCTCGTGGGGTCTATCACAGGTCCCGTTTTGATAATCCGAACCGTATAATGTATAGAACTCGTCAAGTATTATATGTCTGTAAAAAATCACATTGATTGGATATTAATAGCTATGTGATCAAATCAGTTTTGTATAAAAAAATGGACGGTGAACAAATAACGGTTGATAAAAAACTGATAAGATGAGATAGCTATTGATATTCGATCAACGTGATTTTTTACATGCATATAGTACTCGAAGAATTCTACACATTGAACGGTTCATATTATCAAAATGGGACCCGTGGTGGATTTTCACGATCGAACAACACCGTGTAATCTGATTAAGGACGGGAGGCAAGCTGCTCCCTATTTTTATACATTTATGTAGTACCTGGTTATTATTGAAGTGGGTTCTATCTCAAATTTTGAAATTTTATTATTGCATCTCACATTCACTATTAAGAAAAATT
This sequence comes from Camellia sinensis, assembly GCF_004153795.1. Classification (NCBI taxonomy): domain Eukaryota; kingdom Viridiplantae; phylum Streptophyta; class Magnoliopsida; order Ericales; family Theaceae; genus Camellia; species Camellia sinensis. Next base: position 1,450,108 of record NW_021025702.1, read on the forward strand.
TATTACAGCATGTCTTCGAACCAAAGAACCTCTAGACCAGTCCTTCCAATGGGCTTATCAAGGGATTTGTTTCGTTCATTTTTTAGCCTCTTATGTATGAGAAATTTTTATATGCGGATACGGTACATGTTATGTGGTATTTTATACTATTGTGATTAGTTTTGACAGTAGGATTCACTACACTTATGTCGAGTATTTGGGGAACAATAATAGACACATACATTTGTGATTAGTAGAAGGTAGTGTCACGTGGTACCCTATCCGCATACAAAAATTTCTCCTTATGTATATACCATGCACAAGAAAAAATACTCATATAATTTCATAATATTTGTTTTGTAATAAATAAATGATAAGAATGATTTTAAAAATATACTATAACACAAATATGATGAGATTATGTGAACAATTATTTTCTTATGATCTGTTATTTATTCATTTATTTTATATATATAAATAATCTACTTAAAAAAATTTAAAATAAAACTAAAGTAGACACTATAAAGGCCCACACTGACTGTTGAGTCCATTTGAAGGACAAGAGATAATGGTGCCCTCTTTTTAAGTGTACTTCTAGTACTGTTCAGAATGAGTCCAAGTATTAATTACTTTTTTTTTAGCAATGGTGAACCTCATCGACACCGAGCCTTCGTTTCGATGCTCTCGATCTGCCGCGATTCCATTCTTCCACCCCTAATTCGCTGGAGTCAGCAACATGATGATCATGAGATCGAGATTGTGAGTTGATTTAAGAGAGTCAAATTTCTCTGTGATATATGAGTGTGAGGTTGAGGGACCTTATACATTATAAAATAATATTGTGGATATCTTCTATTACTAAAAATAGGAGAGAGATCTTAAACTAATTTTCTCTAATTTTTACTTACAACTTATAAGATTTTTTTTTAAATAAACTAAAAAAAACTAATTATTTGATAGTTAAGAGACAATTAACTTTTAAATTTTTACTTTCTAATTATTAATTTTTAATTTATAATAAACTGATCATTATGTATTAATGAGTTATTTTGAGAATTAACTATTTTAGTTTTTTTTTCATTTTTAAAGAAAAAATGTGTAGAAAAATAAAGAAAATAGTTGACTTTTTAATAGTAATTTTTTTGATTTTTTAATATTTTAATAAGTTGTGAAAAAAAAATTTGAAGAAATATTTTGTTTTGGTTTCCAGAAAACACTTTTCAAAAAATTCTACTTTTTATTTTTCATATTTTTTTTTGTTTTCAATGAATATTTTTAATATTTTAAACAAATTTTTTTTTTTAATTTTTAAACACACCTAACATAAATACACTTAAAAAATATAATATTTGTGAAATTATTTTTAAAAAAATTCACTAAATACCAAAAATATTTTTAAAAAATAAAAATTCAGTATATTTTTTATATTTTGTGTATTTATTAATTTTTTAAAATATTTTTTCATAAATATTTTACTATTTAAATATATCTAAGTAAGGTACATATAAAAAAGTAAAAAATTACTTAAAATTTTAAAAAAGATTCACTAAAAACTAAAAAAAAACAAGAAAAAAAAAATCAATTTTCGGAAAATTAAATTCAGAAAATTGAAACCAAACACACTAATTGGTGTTGTGTTCTTATACCTCTGTAAATTTTAACTCATGGTTGCCTTTCAATTTATGAATTTGACATGACATTATCGTCTAGGAATTGTAAAATTTATAATTTTTTTTAAAAACAGGAGAAAATTTTCACTGCACAACTAAGAAAATTCTCAAAATTTTGAAAATTTGTAAAGTTTCATAGCTCGTGAATGCAGAAATTGTAAATTTTTATTTTTATAATTTCATATTCAATATGATTTTATTTGGTAGATCTCAACAAGTAAATTAAAAAATAAATAAATGTTAATGAAATTATAAAATCAAAATAAAGAATCACTAATGTGATAGCTCAATAATGCCACTCATGTTGCTAAGCACATAAGAGAAGAGCAAATATGATCGAATTTTTATTGAAAATTTAAATAAATAAATAAATAAACCTTAAACTATTAAGAATCAAAGTTAACATGACATCACAAATTAACACAAAAAAAGAAAAAAAGAAATAGGATCTAAGTTGAATGGATAACAGATTTGAATTACAGAGAAGTTTTTGTGTTATTTTTTATTACTATTTTAAACTAAATCTCCACCTTTTAGGGGCAAGTAAAATAGATAAAAAGACATGTATGAAAAAAATGATACTTACTCAGAAATGTTAACCCAAAAACTATCTCAAATGTGAAATTTACTGTTTAAATTTAAATTTGTTATTACGAGATCAAAATCAGAATGAATTAATTGTCTGTAAATATCAAATTCAAATTATTTTTCTGAATAAATTTGTTGAATAAATAGAATTTTTGGCAAGTATGAATGGTGCAAAGGGAACAATAGACTTGGATGTCACCTGCCATGCAGCTGGAGACACATGCAAAATTTGTCAAGAATGGGGCCTAGTCTATCCCGGTTCCCAAACTTCCCTTTTTACATTGGAACGAAAGTGATTCCCAATAGGAAAATGCTTTTAACCCAAAAAAATTCTTACAGTTTCACTTATAATGATGTAATATAGCGAGTGTCAATTTTTAATTTATTACAAATCTAATGATATAAGGTCGAACTTCTTTACTATATCATTGTGAATAATTTTATAAGTCTCAAAATGTAGATCTCTAAGATTTCTCTTTCTAAATATCCATTCATTTATTTCTCTTGAAAAATGAAAGCCAAAAGGCCAAAGGCATAATTTGAAAATTTGATTGAAAGTTAAATTTTGACACTTCTCTATTTTTTAATATATTTTTAAAAAAAGTAAAAAAAAATCAAAAAATAATCTGTGTGTTTGGTTTGAGTTTTTTGAATTAAGTTTTTTAAAAATTGAGTTTTTTCGTTTTTTTTATTTTTTTTATTTTTAGTGAATATTTTTAAAATTTTAAACAATTTTTTTTTTATTTTTTTATATGCACTTTACTTAGATGCATCTAAAAAGTAAAAAATTTGTGAAAAAATATTTTAAAAAATTAATAAAAATATAAAAAATGTACTAAATTATCGTATTTTTTAAAATATTTTTGATATTTAGTGAATTTTTAAAAGGTTTTTTTCAATTTTTTTTTTACTTTTTAGGTATATTTATGTTAAGTATGTCTAAGAAGTAAAAAAAAAAATCTTAAAATATTAAAAAAATTCAGTAAAAATAAAAAATTACAAAAAATAAAAAAATAGAATTTTTTGAAAAATATTTTTGAAAAACTGTGACCCAGTAAAGTAATAATTTTAAATCAATTTTCCAAAACAACAAAAAGGCTGTTTGGTGCATTGGAAAAGCAGGATGAGTGAAGAAGTTTGTAGTTGGATTTTTGGTAAAAGACATTTCAGAAAGGACCACCTCATCACAAAAGTCCAAGCCAAAAGAGGGCTCTTGGGTGTTGCACTTATGGGTCGTGGCCTTTGTTGTGTCTCATCTCAAGTCATTTATTCAAAGCCATAAAAAAGAAAAAAAAATTATTTATTCAAATTCAATAATTTTATGGATATAAAATTAATCACAAAATCAATTACGTAAAATGTAATTAGAGCAATGCGAGTGGAGTAGTCACGTCTATGTATAGATTTATTTTATGGAATTAATTTTATAATTAATTTTGTGTTTGTAAAATAATTAATTCAATTTTCCATCGTGAATGAGTGGTTTGGAGAGGATAAATTATCCTGTCATTCTCCCAACTGCTCCACTTGATTCTCGCGTGGTCACATAAAAACTTGCTTCAAAGATGAATGTGATTTTAATATTTTTGTCAATTAAAATAATAAAAAAATTACTATAAATTGTCATATTATTATTTTTATTTTTTTATAAAAAAAATAAAAAGTCAATAGCCAATTCTTGAGCTTTTGAATCACAAAAGATTTTAATCCCAAGTCTCATCCAAAAGGAAAAAGTGATCAAAATTGAAACGATTAGATGTGTTTATATGTCTCGTAATGGGAAGAAATGTTTAGGGTTTGTTTGGTAACATTTACGTTTTTAGTTTATATTTATAAAAATTTTATGAATTGATTTTTGTTTATTTTTTATTTTTTTTAGAAAAACATAAACTATAAACGCATTTGGTAATTAATAAAATGTTTAAAAAAAATTTAAAAATATAAAAAAGAATAAGAAATGACAAGTGGTGGCAAGTGGTGGCAGAAGACGGTGGTGGAAAGTGGTGACGGTGGATGGTGGCGGGTGGGTGACGGTGGCGGGTAGTGGGTGGTGGCGGGTAGTGGTGAGTGGTGGGTGGTGGCGGGTGGGGGGTGGTGATGTTAAAAATAAGGATCCTAGTGTCATAGAGAATATAATGTAGGCTGAAGAAAAGTTACAAAGTTGGTATATAAAAAATAATAATAATAATTAAAGTGCGGGCGGTTTTTGCGGGTTGCGGGTTTAAATCGCGACCCGCCCGCAACCCGCAAATTTGTCATATTTTAAACCGCATCCGCCCGCATTATGTTTGCGAAACCGCTCATTTATATGCGGGTTGGGCGGATTGGGCGGTTTGAGCGGTTCGGATAAACCGTGTTGGGTAGTAAAAAAAAAAAAAAACTAAAAACTAAAAACGGAAACACATTTTTTGAATTTACATTTTTTGGCCAAATTAGAAACTGAAACCACTGATTTATAAATCAAAAATTTATCAAACAAGTTTTTATTTGAGTTTTTAAAATTTTTGTAAATATAAACAAAAAATTAAAAACGTAAGTGTTACCAAACGGCACCTTAGTAACTATCACTATAGATTACATAAAATCTAGGTTTTTATTTTTATTTTTTATTGTATTATTAAAATTGTTTCCCATTTGTATTTTCAAAATTTTGTATTACATTTTTTTGACTTTGTCAAAAAATTGAGATCATAAAAACGTAAAAATGATGAAAAAAATGCTATGTTTTCATTTTTTTTTTTACATAAAAAAATAAAAATACAAGGACCCAAAATGAATTGAATATGATGAAAACAATACCCTAATTAGGAATGGCAACGGCCTGGGCTGGGGATCACACTCCCCGTCCCTGATTCCTGATGGTGAAAATTCCCCCGGTCCCGATCCCCGACGGAGAACCTATTATCACCCCCGGCCCTGCCCCCAAACGGGGATCGGGTTTTCCCGACCCCGAAAATTTCCAGCCAAAAAAAAAAAAACAGTTCTAGAAAATACAGAATTCATCAACATCATCAACAACAACAACATTTTCAACAGATCTAAGCTCAAAAAACATCTAACAAATTAAACAAATTCTAAGCTCTAACAGACCTAACAAATCAAAAAAATCATCATTTTCATCAACAACAGATCTTCATCAACAACATCTTCATCTTCATCATTTTCCAAATCTGAAGAAAAAAAGCAAAAAACAAAGAGAGAGAGTGAGAAACTATAGAGAATGAGATACCGTGAAAGAGAGATGAAGGGATACCGTGAGAAGGAGAGGAAGAGTCGTCGCTAGTGAAAGAGAGAATGAAGAGTTGCCATCGTGATGCCGTGAGGGAGAAGGCCGGTGAGAAAGAGAGGAGGAGCCGCGCGCCGACCAAACCATGAGGGGAAGAAAGAGAGAGAGATGATCCTTTAAAAATCGGCGGTGACGGAGGCGTCGGTGAGGGAGGAGCGGCAGTGAGGGAGGTGTTGGTGAAGGAGGCGCAGCTATGAGGGAGGCGGTCGACGGTCGTGCGTGAGAGAGAGAGAGAGAGAGAGAGAGAGGGGGGGCTTGGGTCTTGTGTTTGTGTGAGTGAGAGAGAGAGAGGTAGGCCATATGTTGTTAATCAACCAAACACTAAACACTGAGCACACAGATATATCACACACATATATATATATATATATATATAAAGGATCGGGGTCAAAATGGGGCGAGGTTGGAACTGGGGCTGGGCATGGGTTGGAAAATATATTCCTGTCCCCAGCCCGAATATCGTCGGGAATTTATTTTTGAATACCATCCCTGGCTTGTCGGGGGTATTTTTCGAAAAAAAATCACTTAATTTGGGGTCGGAGGATCGAATCCTCGTCGGGCCGGGTTCAATTTGTCATCCCTAACCCTAATAACTGATGGTTGAATCACCCATCTAAGACCATTTCCAACGGTTCATCAAAGTTGACATCAAATTTAAAATTTGGTGAAAAAGTTACTGTTTGGTGTTCCAATGGTTGCACCAAATCGATATCAAAATGAGATTTCACCAAACAATTCATCAAACTGATGACAGAATACTAATTTTATCAAAACACTGTTTGTGACCGTTAGGGGAGACCAACTGGTTGCCCGGCCGGTTGACCAACCGGTCGACCACCAAAAGGTTCAAACAGTTCTAAGAAAAGGTTCAAACAGTAAAAAAAAAAAAAATTTTTGCCTTACCGGTCGACCACTAAAAGGTTTAAAAAGTTCAAAAAAAAAAAAAAAAAAATCGCCTAACCGGTCGACCAACCGGTTGTCCCGGCGCAAATTTGATGAAAGTTCACCGTTGGAGCGAGTGATATTAAATTTGGTAAAATAAGTCATTTTTTACTCAGATTTGATGAAAAAAAAATGCACCGTTGGAGATGCTCTAATAATCAAATAGTTGTAGGGAATAATTACCTGAAATTGAAGATACGTACGTCAGTGTGTCCCACACCACACACCTGACTAATACTGTACCGAAGCGTGTTTGATTTTCGGCGAATAGTATGTCTAAACAGCTATTGTCTTTATCTTTTCTTATTTTGATCCACGTGGGGGCTATTTTAGGCATTGGGTCAAAAGTATATCATCATCATGGCCCATGATCTATTCTCACAAATTTATCAGCCCTTTGTGACCATAGAGTCAGAAAATCAAGAGGCCCATTTACTAATATTTGGGTTTTTCCAACTCAATTAAAGTTTGGAAAACCCATAAAAAAAAAATTAAAAATAAAAAATTAAAGTTTGGAAAAGGGTGAACTTAGATTTTGTGTCATGAATTTTTTTTAGGGTAATTTGCAAACAATTTAAATAAGCAATTTATTTATTTATTTGTTATAAGTTATTATATCATTTTTTTTACTTATATATATATATATATATATTTTTTTTTTCATAGAAAAGTTAAAAAATCACTAAATAAATAAATTTCAAAACAAATCCTTATAACCAAAATGAATGATTGTGATTTAATTGATGTGTTGTGAGATGTACGTAGGAATGACTCATTTTCATACCACTTTTCAAACCAACCAAAATATTTATTTATGGGTCTGGCTTCCCTCTAGTGATTGGTATTATGAGGCTCATAAGGGCTCATTACGGATCATGTTTTGATAATACAAATTGTTCAATATATAATATTTGTCAAGTATCATATGTTTGTAAACAATCATATTGATCGGATATGGATAGCTATGGTGACATTTGGTAACGTTTACATTTTTTATTTATGTTTACAACAAATTTATAAAATAATTTTTGTTTATTTTTAGAAAAACATAAACTACAAACACGTTTAGTTTGAATAAAATATTTAAAAAAATTTAAAAATATAAAATCTGTTTTTCTTGCTGACTTGGATTTATTTTTCCTTGAAAATTTATTTTGGTGTCAAGAAAGTAAAAACTCAAGTCGCATTGAGTATGAGTTTGTTTAAAAACCAACTTGAAAATTTATTTATTCTCCTTTTGTTAGTCAAATTTTTAAATTTTTATTTAAAAACCAATGTAAACTCATTTTTTGAGTTTACGCTTTTTTCTCAAATTTATAAACTAAAACAACCATATATAAACCCAAAAAAATTATCAAACAAGTTTTTATGACAGTTTTTAAAATTTTTGTAAATATAAATTGAAAATTGAAAACGAAATAATTACTAAGATACCGTTTGGTAACACTTATGTTTTCAATTTTCTGTTTATATTTACAAAAATTTAGAAAACTCAAATAAAAATTTGTTTGGTAAAATTTTTGATTTATAAATCAGTGGTTTCAGTTTATAAATTTGCCCAAAAAATGAAAACACAAAAAATGTGTTTCCATATTAAGTTTTCAGTTGTTTTTACCACCCAACACTAGCCATTACCTGTCACCATTTTCCACCACCGTCTTCCGTCACCACCACCCACCCCCCACCACCCCTCACCACCCGCCACCCATCTGCCGCCACCACCCGCCACCACTACCACCACCACCCACTCGCCACTACCGTCTTCTGCCGCTACCACCATCTTCTACCACTACCACCCGCCACCACTTTCCACCACCTTTTTCCGCTGCCACCACTGCTATCACTTTCCACTACCGTCTTTCACCGCCACCACCCGCCACCTGCCACCACTTTCCACCACCGTCTTCCGCTGCCACCACCTGTCACCTGCCACCACTTTCCACTATTATTTTCCGCCACCACCATCTGCCACCACTTTCCACAATCGTTTTCCGTCACCACCCTCCAACGGCGTTATACTCAACTCAATCACTCCATTATTTATCCGTTAAATGGTGGTGCAATGCATACGTGTCTGCTTTTTGTTTAGTGGATTTCTGGGCAGTCAGACAGGTTACCGACCCCATCACATTCATGACTCATTCAAATAGTTAGATGCTGTTTTGATAACGTTTACAGTTGATATGAAATATGTTTATGTTTATGTTTATGTTTAATTTTAGTAAAAATAAAAATAAAATATTTGTTTAGGTGCCGTTTGGTAATATTTAGGTAGCGTTTGGTAACACTT